>MU842953.1:0-50832 GCA_030867305.1 Colletotrichum zoysiae | reverse complement strand
GGGGGGGGGGGGGGGGGGGGGGGGGGGGGGGGGGTGAGCAGCTCTTTCGAGCAATTTGTGACGGTCACCTCTAGACGTAATAACATGACGAGCGCGGGTTCTTTCATATCGCCTGCGGCGAAACCGGATTTGGGCTTTTACGCCCTCAGGAGACCCCGAGCGATCCATGCTGGGAAGCGGAAAGAGAGCAACCTTGAGTGCCTGGGCGGTCGGGAACGCGAGATGAGCCGCCTTTGCGCATGTGAAATGTAAATCGGTTCCCGAGGTTCGCAAGCTGAGCCACATGGTCGAGTGTGTATATGCGTGTGTATATGCGTGTGTGTGTGTGTGTGTGTGGTTGGCGTTACGTGCCGAGGGCCTGGGAGCGGTGCCAAGGGCATCGAGGGTTTGCAGGGAGGGCACCTCCACGGCCGGCGAATCCCAATGACGTTTCCGATTACCGACATCTCTCCAAGTCGCCCGGCACGGAGGAGAATGGATGAACGACGGGTCAAGCAGCCGCTGCGAGGTTGCGAGCCTTCTCCAGCCCCGGTGTCCGAGACACCTCGACCATAGATGGATGGGCCCAGAACTTTTGGGGGAACTGCCGTAAAAGGAGGGCGTAACGAGGGGGGCCATCGAGAACTTCGAGCGACGACCGTCCTCTTTCCTGGCCGAGCCGTGCTCCGAGCTTCGAGACCAGTGTCGGGGTGCTTTGGGCTACGGAGTGTACCTCGTCTCCGTTTCTTCTTCTGCCCTTGCTTTCTTTTGCTTGCCAGGGATGTTGGCGAGAGCCCGACGGCAAACTTTGTGGCGTCAGGGAGTGGAGTTGAGGGCGGCGGACGTGAATAGGGCGTGAAAAGTCGAACCTGGGAAGAGCCAAGAAAAGGCTTGTTTTGGTCGAAGACGAATGCATCCACCGTTTGGCACCGGAGCGGGGGTTCAGATTGAACGAAAGCGATGTTTGAACCAGACACATCGTCTATTTGGTAACCACCCTTTCTGGTTTTGCAAACTAACGGAGACTTTGTAAATCAAACAGTGGAGGGATGGTTCAACCAAGTGCCTAGAGGTACTCGAGTATCATGAGGGAAATGGTATCATCGTGAGTCGTGTCGGGCACATCGACTTCAGGCTTGGGCTCCATATTCTGCTTGGGACGTCGAGGACTGGCAGGAATGAGAAGGGTGGGCACAAAACGCGGACTGTTGGATGGACAGAATGGTAGAGGCGATGTGAGAAACCCCGAGACCGTGACAGGAGATAGTCAAGTATATCGAAGAAATGAGAAGAAGGGCTAGAAAGAGGGCGAAGACGGAGATTAGTCCAAGGTGATTCGCCACCGCACTCGGAGTTATATACCCTCAGTCTCGACCCAGGCGGAGACACAAACTCACTTACATGCGTAGCTTGTGCAACCTCCGTGATCCACAATTCTGGAACCCCGTAGCGTAGCTTCTGGGTCGTTCTATAGGTCATGGCTCCAGCTTGGTCTGCTTGCGCTGTGAGTTCTGTATGATCATACGCATATGCGTGCGCGGTATGAGATATGTGGAGTGTGCTTGCGGACCTGTGCTTGTGTGTGTGTGTGTGTGTATGTGTGTGTATGTGTGTGTTTTTCTGTGTATGTGTATGTTCCATCCGGCGCCCCCTGCTTATACCGGGACCTGCAGGTTCGAGGTCGAAGGACAGCAGCAGCCGCAGAATGACGCGAGGAAGCCTCTGAGAAGCGTACACACGACATAAACGGATGAACTATATGGCACAGAGGCCATGTAGTGGTTTCGACAAGCCCGGGAGGTCGCTCTCAGCCCTCAACCTTTGTGTGCGTGGGGGGCCCTCCCCCTTTCAGCCTCTCGCCTGGGTCACCCCGCGGCGCGATGCTCGGCGAAGACGAAGAACAGCCAATCCCAGGAGCCAGCCGCAAACCGACAGGAGCGCCATACGTCGGCGTGCTTCCTACGATCTCTCCCTCTCTCGGCCGCAGCAACAGGAGCCCCGTGATAGGTGGGATTGCGTGAGCAGGAAGGAGGGGCGGAAGCGGAATGACGGTCTCGGCTGACGAGAAGGGTGGGACGGAGGGACATCTCTCTACAAATAAGGAGTAGATAATGCAGAGGTGAGATATTAGTCTCCCTGTTCCCGTCGAAAGTGTGAATGGCGGCTGACTGCTTGCTGCGGAAGGGCGGTTGGGCGACATGCGAGAGTCAAGCAGCCGCAGCGGGAGGCGGGAGGAGCATCAGGAGCGGGAGCGGCGGAGGAACGTTCAATATCTCTGGGCCGGCTGCCCAGTAGGAAGAGGCTCGGCAGACCGCTTTCTCTTTCTTGACTTACGAGGTTCGTATCCGACACTGCATGTCCGCCGCATGTCATCCCGCAAGGTAGCAGGAAGCTTGACACTTTGGAGCCGGCTTCGGTCCTCGGCTTGGAGGAACCTCCTCTCGTTCCCCCTCCTCTCACAAGGGGAACAGAACGGACAAGGGTAAAGTGGACCGTCTGGAGATATTTGCAATTTGTGGAATGGAACCACCGAGTGACCTGCATTACTGGCCGCTCTTCCCTTCGAGGGATAGTTATCTGACCGACTCTGGCCGTCTTCATGTGCTCCCGTTGCCTGGCCTTCCTAATACGCATGGTATCCCTCCCGCATTGAAAATCTCGCACAGAGGAAACGATAACCGGCCTAAAGATACCGAGAAACTCATGGACAGGCGTTACACATCTCCCATACTCGTTGGAACCGGGCTGACGGGAACACGGGAATCTAGCGGGACCCGTCGAGCAACCCGTTGGGGCAAGCCCAGCTGAACCAGAAACCCAAGCATCGTTCTCGTCTCTCGGATAGCATCAAGACTTCAGACATCAGACGTGTGTGCGATCTTGTACGTTGTTTTCATGTTTGAAAGGAGGGAGGGGGCGTACGGGTATGGATTGGCCGTGACCAGCGAGCGGGACTCACGGATGGGCTGCGTCAAGGGTGTGATACTATCCACGGCCCGCGAGATGTTTACTTGTGGTACACGGCTTTTGGATTGTCTGGTACGGGCCAAAAGGCAACATAGACGTCGCCGGATGGGTCCCAACTGTTTGGTTTCGTTCGTTCTTCCCGCGGCGCTGGGATCGAGGTCAGACCTGGGGGAGACAAGCCCAGGGACTTGGACATCAACGCGAAGAAGCTAAAAAAAGGAAAGAAAGAAAAGTAAGGGGAAAAAAGGAGATTCAACCTGAATCAAACGAAACAGAGCCGGACCCCCAACCCAAAGCCTTTGGTCAACGAAACATGGTTCCTTATCCGCCTCTCACATGTGTCTCTGTTCGCGATAAAAAAGCCAAAAAAGAAAATAGAAACGAATATGGCGGGCGAGGAGAAGAGAAGGCGATGCGTGAGACATGACCCGCGCGGGATCCCCTTTCCTTCATGTGTCAGAATATGTACGCCTCGGGATATGGACAAACCAAAGGCTGAGCGGCACGCCGTGCGCGCCCTGGTGCGTTCGGCCGAACTACCGCCGTGGATGTACAGCTAATCAGAAATGACCACTCCGGACGTTGCGCTGATGGTAGGCTCTGGGCCTTTTGAATGATCACAAGTTTCCAAGGACGGAGTGGGTTTCGAGGAGCAGCTGGCAAAGGGCAATATGGGGGGGCGTCTGTATGGATGGAACGACCATCCGAACACATAATGTTTTTCACAGCGGGCAAACCATTCCTTTGGCGGGAGACATACTTGCTCTACGGGCGATGGTACCGCACAAACTCACTCGTTACCGTTTCTCCGTCGAAGTTCGAGAAAGAAACATTGGGCTTGCAGCAGCCACTCCCGCGAGATCCGAATTTCAAGGCGGTCCGAGTAGTAAGAAGCAAGAACTGGACGAGATGATTGCGTAAGACTCACCGCAACGCAAATGCTTCCCTCACACGATCCATGTCCTAGAAAGCAAGGTGACGTCTAGACACTCTGGCGGTATCTCGGAGATGGGCAGGCTCCTGAATCCTTCAATGCGAGGTGGTCAGAAAAGAAGGTGAGATCCGATGTAGTAGCTTTAACAGTTACTCAGCGCCCGAAGCTTTAGTTTTGGAGGGAGAATTCCCAACAGTTCGAGCCCTCTACACAGAGTGAACCTCAAGTCCATCCCGGCCGGGGCTAAGGATGTACGGCTTCCTAGATGGAATCTTCTGCTTCTGAACCGACACGAGACTAAGCAACATGACGAAGAGTAGGTCCGAGATGGATCTCCGAGCCGAGCGGTCTCCTAAGAAGAAACGAAGGCGGGCCCGCCATCTTGGGATACCGGCGATTGCCTTGCGCGCCTTCATCTCATATCGAACGGAGGCAAGGGCAGAGACGGAACGCCCCAGCACGGCGGGAAAAGTTGATTAAGTTGGATCTGGCAGGAGTCAAGATGCAGGCCCAGAAAGGAGAGGAGGGGGGCGTGAGAGATGACGGGGGGAGCTGAGGCACAGGAACCCGTTGCTCCTCCTGGCTCGTTAGGCCCCATGGGGTTGAAAAACGAACGACGTGCTCTAGAGATGGCGGGGGACCAGTCAGCCGTGTCAGCACATGCGCTCCAAAGCCTTTGGATGCCCGATATTCAGACAGGCATGAACCAGCCAAGGACCGAAGTTCGGGCGCTAGGACGGGGACGACCTGCCCGATGTTCAGATGCGGTATGGGTCATCATTTCTCTTTCGGGGAGCTCGCAGACGCAGCACCACACCAGCCATGTCCGTTGACGAGGCTGAAAAGCTTACGCCCAGAATGGGATGTAAGCAGACGGGGCAGCAGAACCCAGCCGTCCATCCTCGAGACCCCATAGGGCAGAATCCGTATCTCACCATAGAGCACGAAGTCGCTGAGACACCCGGAGACTCAAGCGGGAAAGGAAGTAAGATGGAACGGGTGAGGATCCTTGACGACACCAAGGTCTCACGCCCGTGGCAGCACAGGTAGGGCTGATGAAGAAGCATGTTGGGCGACGTTGCATACCCAGTGAGCGGCGCATAACAACGTCCTTTGCCTTGGCCGACCAGAAAGAATGCAAGCCACGTCGTTGGCCCCCCCTTGTGAGACCACCCACTCGGAGTGAGGATCGCTCCAAAAACATGCGAGAAGAAAAGCCCCGAAGGCCACAGATGCGGCATGTCATTTCAGGTAGGGTGCCAAGCTTGGGGGCGGCTGTTGATGTGTCTCCTTGAAGTGTCTCCGATGTAGGTTTTGGCCTTTTTGGTATCATTTCCGAGCGCTATCATAGAGACACCAGCATGGATGCAGGCATGGTAAGTCAAAAGGCTGACGGGGAACAGGAAACTCCATCCGCTATGCCGGTGGGTAGAAGAGCTATTGCAACCTCTAACCGAAGAAACTGGATTCGAGGTATTATCAATGATAGAATAATCCGAATAATGATCTGTGCCGGAGTTAGAGTAAGTTCAGTTCAAGGGCGCGTTGAATGATAGCCGGCGGCTCACCATCGGACGAAACGTCCCCAAAGGCCAAGACTTTGCCCGTATGGAAGTGTTCCGGAGACTGCGTCGTTTAGGGGCTTACAAATTCATAGGTCTTGGGTTTAGACTGAGAAGCTGCTGCAGTTTCGATTACTCTGTGTCTGACAAACCCGACAAGTCGCAACATGGCGTCAAGTCCATGGTGGTTCTCCTGGGCCAATGCGGGTCTGCAGATGGACGGACCGCGGGGACTGCTATTTGAGGAGCGCGCTAGCTGGGAGAAGGAGCCGGTCGTTGGTGAATGGGGGTACTCCAAAGATCGACTAGCCCAGGATCACGCCCGGGTCATAGACCTGGAGGGAAATCGAGAGGCCGTGGAGAAGACACTTGGCAGGAGGGAGTGGATGTCCGCTTGGTCAACGCGACGGGATGCATGGTCTCACGACTCGAGTACGGCAGAAGAAAAGACAGAACAGCCGGACCGTTGGAAGTAAACCCATTCCCCTGTCAAAACTTGTTATCTGGATAACCGGAGCAAGGTAGATGATGGCAACTTTACGATGGCTTAAACACACCCCTCCCGAACAACAGGCATCTCGGAAGGGTAAAGGAATGTGGTGGCACAGAAGCGTCATCATTTTCGATAGCTCGTCGCTATACGACTGGGCTTCTGCTGCCTAGAAGGTCCTTTTCTTCGCTGCATGGCGGTGTAATTTCTTGGGCCATGGTTGTGCTGATATGCAGCCTTCGGCTGTTCAAGGGAGCAGCATCGGGTCAGCAAGGCAGGCAAGGGGATGTTGATCGATATCAGCACTACAAGCAGCACAATCGATTATTTGGGATTGTGTTTACCAGTCTGGTAAGACCCCTTGCCGAAACCAGGCGCGCTAGAGGGACGAAGCGAGGCAAGCCATGCAGGCGGTGGTCGGACGTCCGATGGTACAGCCGCAGGAACCGAGTTGAGCGGAATCGCCCCCAGTCGTGCCTCGTCTGTCGACTGCGCGTCTCAGAAGCCGGCCTCGACGCAAGGTCACCGTGGATATGCTGCAAGACATGATGATACGGGCGGACGGCCGTGATACTTGGGCCGCGCCGGGTGTTGGATCACGATGCAAGCAGGTAGGAGCCCAGTCAGGCTTGGGTTCGGGATCCGGGACGGCAGCGCATGGCTGGGCCTAATCGGGTACCGAGACGCAAAGAAGCAAAGGAAACTGGTGTCTCCGCCTTCCAGACAGATTTCGTTTGGATGCCAACTCGTAATCAAAAACAGGAGAAGGAGTCGTGAGGTGGTCCGCATTGGCCGGTGCAGAGTCCGGATTCATGGCACACGGTGACACGTCGTTGGAAAATGGGCTGCGGCTGAGACCAATGGCAGCAGCTTGTTGCAGACCGTTCTGTGACGGATTACTCTGTAGCGTGACGTTGGTATGCGTCTCATTCACGGCACCTCGTTCCCTGAAGGTGATGTGGTACATACTGATAAAACGGTTCAAGGCAAGCCACCGAGTCTATTGTGGTGCGATCAACCAATACGATGGCCGTCCGTTCCATGCAAGGCTTCGCGCGGCTGACTGGCCAGGGGGGTGACGACGGCATGGGGTGACATAGGGCGAGGTCGATTTCAATACGATGTGAAGCCTGACAGCTGTCGATTCTATCGGGGCAGCTTAGCGAAGAATGTGGCCACAGATGTGGGGGATACAGGTTCATTCTCGTTCGAGGTGTGTTGATTGATGCATGGGTATATCGGCACTTGACTGGATAGACTAATCGTGTTCTATGGCGACAGGAGTCATGGAAGCCAATCCATTAGATGTATTCCGGTGGGAGATTATGCCTCCATCGTCTTCGGGTTACACTCAGCGGCATTTCAAGGCGTCCAGGGCGCGCCGGGAATCCGTTGGCGGCCCAGGAGAAAGTCGTGAATCAAGCGCTAGATAATGTCGGGTAAACCGTAAGATAAGCTCTTCCGGGCCGGGAAAGGGGCAGGAGGGGGTGAAATTGGGGGCGTGAATCCTGCCGTTGAAACTTGGGTTGGAGGATTCCATCCCACGCTTCAGATCCGAAGTATTATGAGGTGAGATGATGCGAGGTGCGGCGTGGTGGAGGAGGAACATGATGCCGTCGTCGTTCCGGGGCTTGATGAGCCACCACCACCATGACGGCCAAAACGGGCGGGATGCGGTGATGATACTGAGTAAGGAGGCGGGTGGGTGTGCTGTGGCCCGTATCTAAGCCACTTCCCAGGGGCGGCGCGGACAAAGGGGAGCCGCGGGACGCCCTCGGGCAATGTTGGCGGCCAAAACCTTGGTATAGCGCGCTGGCCCGAGTCGTAATTACAGGCCTCCCCCCCCGCCCATTCCCTCCGGCCGGCTAGCGGTTAGGCCCGCTAGACCGACTCTCACCGGCCACTTGCCCTCGACAGGCACTGAAATGCTTCACCGACGACACAATCGTTTCTTCCTCACCCCCTGCCCTTCCTTGCCATTGTTGACCATGTTCTCTCCATGCCCCACAGGCATACGGAACAGCGGCGTTTCATTCTGATTAAACGGGTTCGAGTTTCAATTCCCAACCCACCCCTTCCTCCTCCAGCCGTATGCATTGCGAGAGCCGCAGGACATGACTGGGAGAGATACGAGTGGCATCGCACCCTTGTAGGCAGATGCTTGTTTGTTGCTCATGAATTCGGTTGCTTCTCGACATCGAGAGTCAGCCGCCTTCCTAGGTATGCTTTCTTCGTTCCGGCCATTGACGCTCAGGCCCGCGGCTTCTCATCCTGCAACGCGCAGAAACATGAGGATCTTCGGAACTAGTCCTAGGCGACGTGGAAAGTAGATGCAGGGGCTTTGTCGTAGCCCATCCCAAATACGGGCTTTCGTAGGATATCAGTAGCCCTGGGTCTCTGTAAACCAATGTGCACCGACCGCCGTTGCGTCTAGACGGCCTGAAGAGGCTTGACGCGGTTATCCGGGTGGGCTTGGCTCTGTGCACTAAGCCCGTCCGTCCCACGACCGCCGACATTCAGGTGAGCGTTGCCATTCAATCAGATGCTTCTCCAATCCTTCTGCCGCGTACTCCTCCAAGAATGGCGCCGTGGTATTGCTTATTGACGAGGTTGCAAATGGTGCACAATGCAGCAGCACACAGAGGCAGGCTCTTGTTTGTGTGTTTGCCGTCCGTCCGTCCCGGGGCTTCATTCTGCTTCAACAAGATGCTGTGACCCAGAGCGGCCCTCGTTTTCCTAGCTGGCCATTGCCGCGGTACAGGCGCCGTATCATGGGACGAATAACTAGATCAGGTCTGCACGCCGTAGCCCTGGCATGGGATGCACGAGGTTGATGTTGGACAAGGCGTACTGGATGCACCGACTAGGCACACGCCCATTTCTTCTCCCAAGATCTCGAACCGTCGACGACTTCGCACCCCCCGCCCCTGCTCCCTGTCGTTTTCCCCACAGCCACTCTGAATTTTGGGGGGGAGGCCCTGCGGAGTCAAGGGATCCATGACAATGATTTCCGGCACTGGGGGAAGAGAGGGGCTCTGGAGGGATATCCGTACGTAGTAAAGTCTTCGCTACGAGATACGCACTCAGATTGTCGCATCTTCCGAGCCATCTCAAAGCTTCGAAACCTCGTGTACGAGCGAGAGCGAGGATGGGATTGCAGGCCCAACCAGAGCGCTGATTCATGCCGTGTAGACTAGAATTGTAGACCGTCGGCTGCAGCTTACAGCGACCTGTTTCCGGATGCTCATGTCGGTCGTTGCGCTGGCCTTGATCCTTTGGCCCGAGCATGGGCGAGCGTGGGCGAGCCAAGCAAGCATTAGAATTATCCGCTGAGGCCGTTTGCCGTCGGACCGTCGAGTCGGATCCCGCTTGCGTCTTCCAGGTTATTCTGGAAAAGCAACAAGGTGTCAGTCAGTGCTGAAGATCTCGACTCTGGATTAAGGTGTTCAAGAAAGGCGCACTTGGAGCCTGGCCGCCCTGAGCAAAGGGTCCAAGTGGGAGGGAATGGCAAACCGCATACCTACCTAGGTCGTGTGTGTGTGTGTGTGATAGCGTGAGGGTGAGTGTGTTGGTACGTAGGTGCCGGTTCGGCGACGTGGGTTTGATTATACGTAGCATCCAGCTATGGGTACCTGGTAGATAGTCTCTGTCAGTGGTCGACTCTGTGCCAAATCGAGTGTTTCTGACCTGCATATGTGCTTCATCGGACGAGCGAGACGAATCCCATCGGGGCGCGCGGTACCTGCGCAGGCCCCGGGTGGCTTGCTAGCCGCCTCAGTCTTGGTAATCAATGCCTTCCACGGTAACGAGACTGACATGAGCGGTGGCGGGGGAAAGCGAAAACAACAAAACAGGCGTCTAGACGTCTGTCTGTCTGTCTGTCCGTTCTGCCACTGTCAGAGCATTTCGTGGAGAGCAGAGCTGGCACTATGAATGGATGGAGCGCGGCGAGTTCTGACCGTCAAGATGCAGCAGATGTTAGTTGGTGAGTGCCGATCGAGCTTACCATGCCACGAGCATTTCAAAGATAGATAGGTAGGTACCTACCTAGGAAATTTAGGATCGGGAGACAGGGGGTGAAGGGAACGATTCGATCTGCAACCACCCCCTTGAAGTTGGTTGTTACCTCACCTACCTAGAAAAGGTACGTGCCGCCCCAGCACATAAGAAATAAGCGTAACTAGGAAGAAACAAATCGAACCGGGGCGGCCGCTTACATCCCCGCCTTGCCTTAAAAGGCTATAGTACAGAAAGCGAGAGAGAGAGGGGGAGACACGAGCCATAAGGGAGGGGTAGGGGGTACTTGCTTTGGTGTATTGTACATCGTACGTACTGCGGACACAGTCCCTACATCCAATCCAGCCAACACCTAAAGTGCCTAAGATATGTACTTAAGGTAGGTAGGTAACTACCTACCATGAGGAAGGTAGCTCTGAGGAGGGTTGAGTAAGTGGGCGAGTGCGTGCCTGCCTTGCGAAGTTGCGTTAGACAGTTTCTTCGGCCGATCGAAAACAACAGTCGACAGGAAAGGAGAAGGGGTCCTGCCTGTCCACCTGCACTGCACCGCACCTACGCTTCTCTCTGCCCTTTTCTTTCCCGAATAGATATCCGCCTAGGAAGGTACATAGATACATAGGTACCAGGGTGTCTGTCTAAGCCTGATTCTGCAAAGGTAGGTAGGTAGGTAGGCAGGCAGATACGATGGTCAACTCTACTTACCTACCTACCTGCCTAGGGAGGATGCACATCGTATCAACATGCTGAACTACCTACCGAGGGGCACGAACAGCTTACGTGCTTGCTTTCCCAAGCCAAAGTCAGTGTGTCCGCTTAGCACCCGGGCCTGCATCGGTCTTGAACGATTAAGGTGCATATGCCTGCGGACGGGAAGTCTATGCTTTGCCTTGCCTTGATTTGCTTTGCTTTGCTTTGCTTTGCTTTGCTTTGTAAGTGCGAATAAAAAACTCGAAATGTCCATGTCGCAAGCGGAAAGAAGAAGCATATCCCGAGTGTCTACCTACCTACCTTACACCATGATAAGGGGGGCCGGGTGAGAGACAGCGAGGTACGTACCTTGTCATATGGTAGTACCTGTGCGTGCAGGCACGCTACTGAGTATGTGGGCGGTACCTACCCAAGGCACCTACCTACCTACCTACACCTAGGTAGGCAGGCACCTGAGGTAAAACCCATTGTATCAGGAGGCAGTACGTACTCGCGGCGTCGAGGGGGAAAGGACGGACTACCGACGACAACACCCTCTTCCATCGAACCGCCCGAGTACGTGCCTTTTTTCTCCCCCGGCCTCGAACATCTGCATAGCACTTGCTGTATCTACCGAGGTACCTACCCGATACCACGGTAGGTAGGATGACAGCAACAACAAAGAGGCAAGAAGACAGCGGCACAGTTGCAAGAGTGACACCACGTGCCGCCGTACCGAGAAGAGTGGAGCGCCGGTGCGGATGAGCGATGGCTTGCTTGCTTGCTTGCTTGCCTGCTTGTGGGTGAGGTGAGGTGAGCTGAGGTGAGGCGGGAGGACAGCAAGAGAAGGAGAGAGAGAAAGAGCCACAGCCGTGGGCCTGCAGCCCACTTCCGTCCGACGCCCCCCATGTCCTAGTGAGTAGGTATGTACGGATGCTACCTTCCTACCTACCTTCTTCCTACGTCAGTCCATCCTTTTTTGTTGTTCCTCCATCCTCTGGAATCCGCTCAAACAACCTCTTTCTCCTCCTCCTCCTCCTCCGCCGCCGCCGCCGCCTTCTGTCTCCGCCGGCATCTTGCCCTCCGAAAGAAAGAAAAAAATTGGATCCGAATCCCGTGGCTGGACAATCCATCCCCGCCCATCAGCAACCGCATCTCAAATCTTCCAATTCTTTTTTTGTTTTTTCCAACGCCATACACTAATCACTACACACCATTGATTGGTCCTAGTCCTAGAGCCTCCCCTTTCCTTTCGAAAAGGAGGGGGCGTGTGTCCTGGTCTGGGGCGTGTCGGTGTCTTTTCTAGGTATCTCTGGGCTCGTCTCGCTTTGGCAATGTCCTTGGGGATGTCCGTCGGACAAAGCGCTGTCCATCGCCCACCCCCACAACACAACACAACACAACCCCAGCCCATGGCCAAACGCCCTTCCACCCTGTCTGTTTCTTCCTCGACTGATTGATTACCTGTGCCCAGGAACCGAACAGGCCTGCTTGTGAGTCCCGATTTGGCCCATGCCATGGGCCTTCCGCTGTGGGGAATCTCCATCCACGGCTGTGTGAGGCTCTTCACCACCTTCCACAACCTGCCCGCGCTCGTATTAACAAGTTTCACCAGACCCTTCCTGCCGCGCACTGAGCTAAGGTGCTGCGCTGCGTGGCCGTGTTTCGCACCCATGCTCCGCTTACCTTCTTTAGCCCTCTGGGTGCGGGTTGTTGTGCGTACCCGAGCTCCTCCACTGCCGTCGTCCCTGTTGCGTTGCTAGGTTGACCTCTCTCCATGGTTATCGAGACCGCCGAACGAGGAAACCATCGGCCTGTTACTGTGTATCGGTCGCCCTCTCAAACCCGTTTCACACCTATCGATCGTTTTCCACCTGCCAACGCAACGCAGATCGGAACCTCCTTCCCTTCGCACTGCCTTACCGGGTTCTTCGAAACTCTCCCCGTGACTCGGTGCTTGCCCAACTTGGACGGACGGTCAGTCGTTCGGTATATTCTGCGCGCAGCTGGTATCTCGTCGTCTGGAGAATGATGGTACCTTTACGTCATGCCTGGTCCTCGCCATCTTGACGTACCCCAAGTTCAAGTCCGATTGCTGAGAGTGTTCCAGCCCAACGTCCAGGAAGCGTGCTGGCCTGTCTGTCTGTCTGTATGTCTGCCAGGAAGCACCGATACATCGATACATTGGTACATGATACACCGTTCTTGCCTCTCATGTCCCTCGCACTGCCGTGTCATCTTGGGCCTGTGGGATCGAGGGCGACCAATATCGGCGCAACGAGCGCGCCCGCGCCCGCCAATGCTCCACCTTGCTCGAGCTCCGTTCGACTGTCTACGCCGCGACCTATTCCTGTCTTTCCTCCTGCTGTCTGTCCGTCGGCCTGCCCGTTCTCTCAAGTCAGCATACATGGGCGGGTTGGCGCAAGAAAGCCCGTGTGGCGGCCTTGATCGCCTGCCCTGAACCAATGGGTCTCGAACGATCCGGCAAGACACTGAAAATCACCCATGACCTTCGGTCACCGAGAGCTCTCAGGACCGGACTCACGCTAGCCATCCGGGCGAGAAAAGGATGAGCCAGATGAGAAGGAAGGGAAGGTGTGTTGTGGGCGTGCGGATACATGGGACGTTTTTCCGCGCACCCCCTTCCAGCCCACCCACCCCCTCCATCCAGCATGTGTTCCATGTTGCAATCCCGCTATCCATCAGCGATGACATTGACAGCTGCGTTGAGTAATTAGGGAAATGGTACGTTGTGAGCCTGGTCTACACACCCTTGACCCGTCCTGTGTCGAGCCCATCTCGTTCGTATAAGTTCAAGACTCGCTCCCACCATCCAGAGTTCATGTTCTTACTGAAGCACCGGGAACCTCATCAACCTAGGAAATCTATGTCGACGATCCTTCAAGATGGCCGATATGATGTCTTATCTCCTCTTCGGAGATCAGTCGCTTGATACCCATGGATTTCTCGCCGAGTTGTGCCGTTCAGGGAATCCAAGCACCCTTGCGAAGACGTTCCTCGACCAGGCTGGCCAGGCGTTGAGGGAGGAGGTCGACGGCTTGGGGAAGCTGGAACGGTCAAAAGTCCCCAACTTCCAGTCACTCCGCCAACTCAACGAGAGATACCATGCCCAGACCATTAAGCACCCGGGCATCGACAGCGCCCTGCTTTGCATCACCCAGTTGGCTCATTACATCGAGTATGTTTATTACCACCCGGCTTCTCGTTAGCCTCCACCCCCTTTCCGTTTGACTAACCAGCTTGGCAGCCGCACCGAGAAGGAGCCTCAAGATGACGCTCCTCACGATCACACATTCTTCATGGGTCTCTGCACGGGGCTGTTTGCCGCTGCCGCCATCGCCTCGACCCCAACAGTCTCTACCTTGATACCAGTTGCCGTTCAGGTAGTCCTCATGGCCTTCCGAACCGGCACCCACGTCGGTTCCCTGGCCGAGAGGCTCAGCCCGCCGGTCGGTCAATCTGAGCCCTGGACACACATACTTCCCGGCGTGAAGGAAGCCGACGCCAAAAAGGCACTTACTAATTTCCATGAATCTAATGTGAGCATTCTTCTGCCCGATCCTCGCGCAGAGAGTCGTTGTCTGACACGCCCCGTAGTACATCCCCGTCGCCAGCCAAGCATACGTTAGCGCTGTGTCGGCATCCAGCTTGGCGATCTCAGGACCGCCTGCCACCCTCCGAGCTCTCGAGGACCAGAACGTCTTCGGCGTCAAGCCCACGGCGATTCCCGTCTATGGCCCTTACCATGCCGCTCACCTTCACGGCACCGCCGACATTGAGAAGATCCTTCGGCTCGACGACCCGAAGGTCGTCGAGATTTTCGCCAAGAGCAAGCCTCGCTCCGCCATAATGTCATGCACCAAGGGCATCTGGTTCGCCGAGACCGACACCAAGTCCCTCCTCAGGGCTGTTGCGCACGAGTGCCTCATCGACGTTCTACACTTCCAGAAGGGTATTGAGGGGTGCATCGAGACGGCACGCGACTTCGAGGGATCGACTTGCCTCGTCA
The DNA here is from genome assembly GCA_030867305.1 of Colletotrichum zoysiae. Classification (NCBI taxonomy): domain Eukaryota; kingdom Fungi; phylum Ascomycota; class Sordariomycetes; order Glomerellales; family Glomerellaceae; genus Colletotrichum; species Colletotrichum zoysiae. The sequence continues at coordinate 36,166 of MU842953.1, read as the reverse complement.
TCCCCTTCGGCCCCACCTACAATGCTGAGACCCTGTCGAAGATGATCCAGGACCGCACGAAGCTGGACGTCCAAGTGCGTCCCGGACCTAGAATCCAGCGTGAGAGCATCAACTCCCCCATCGGAAACCACGGCTCCAGTGGAAAGTGCAAGTTGGCCATCGTCGGCATGGCTGGTCGTTTCCCCGACGCTGCCAGCCACGAGAAGCTCTGGGAGTTGCTTTCCAAGGGCCTGGACGTTCACAGGGTCGTCCCCGCCGATCGTTTCCCCGTTGCCACCCACTACGACATCACTGGCAAGGCCATTAACACGAGTCACTCTCAATACGGCTGCTGGATCGAGAACCCTGGATACTTCGACCCCAGGTTCTTCAACATGTCGCCCCGCGAAGCCTTCCAGACGGACCCCATGCAGCGTATGGCCCTGACCACTGCTTACGAGGCACTTGAGATGTGCGGCTACGTCCCGAACCGGACGCCTTCCACGAAGCTGGACCGTATCGGTACCTTCTATGGCCAGACCTCTGACGATTGGCGTGAGATCAACGCCGCCCAGGAGGTCGACACCTACTACATCACCGGTGGTGTGCGAGCTTTCGGCCCTGGTCGCATCAACTACCACTTCGGCTTCAGCGGCCCGAGTTTGAACATCGACACCGCCTGCTCGTCCAGTGCTGCTGCATTGAACGTCGCTTGCAACGCTCTGTGGGTGAAGGACTGCGACACCGCCATCGTCGGTGGTCTCTCTTGCATGACGAACCCGGACATTTTCGCCGGTCTGTCGCGCGGCCAGTTCCTGTCCAAGACTGGTCCCTGCGCTACCTTCGACAATGGCGCCGATGGTTACTGCCGTGCTGATGGCTGCGCCTCGGTCATCGTCAAGCGCCTCGACGACGCAATTGCAGACAAGGACAACGTCCTTGCCGTCATCTTGGGCACTGCTACCAACCACTCTGCCGATGCCATCTCCATCACTCACCCTCACGGACCCACCCAGTCTATCCTCTCGAGACACATCCTCGACGAGGCGGGTGTCGACCCTCTGGACGTTGATTACGTCGAGATGCACGGCACGGGTACCCAGGCCGGTGATGGTACCGAGATGGTCTCCGTCACCAACGTCTTCGCCCCTGCCGACCGCAAGAGACCCGCTGACCGTCCTCTGTACCTCGGCGCCGTCAAGTCTAACGTCGGTCACGGCGAGGCTGCTTCGGGTGTCACTGCTCTCACCAAGGTGTTGATGATGATGCAGAAGAACGCCATCCCCCCCCACGTGGGCATCAAGAAGGAGATCAACAAGACCTTCCCCAAGGATTTGTCGGAGCGCAACGTCAACATTGCCTTCCACCTCACTCCCTTCAAGAGGAGAGATGGAAAGCCCAGACGTGTCTTCGTCAACAACTTCAGTGCTGCCGGTGGTAACACCGGTCTGCTGCTTGAGGACGCCCCTCACATGAAGGCCTCCGAGGTCGACCCTCGCAGCGTCCAGGTTGTCACTGTCACTGGCAAGTCCAAGGCTGCCATGATCCGCAACGCTGAGAGACTTGTCGGCTGGATGGAGCAGAACCCCCAGACGCCCCTCTCTCACTTGGCGTACACCACGACGGCCCGTCGCATCCAGCACTACTGGCGTATGAACGTCGCCGCCTCCGACCTTCCCGAGGCCCAGCGTCTCATCAAGGACAGGCTCAAGGAGAACTTCACTCCCATCTCTACTCAGCAGCCCAAGGTGGTCTTCATGTTCACTGGCCAAGGGTCTCACTACGCCGGTCTCGGCAAGGACCTTTACACTCACTACACCGTCTTCCGCGACAGCATTGATGAGTTCAACCAGCTCGCCCAGATCCACGGCTTCCCCAGCTTCCTGCCTCTCATTGACGGCAGCGAGCCCGATGTGGCTAAGCTGTCTCCTGTCGTGGTGCAGCTTGGCTTGTGCTGCTTCGAGATGGCCCTTGCCCGGCTTTGGTCCTCTTGGGGCATTAAGCCGAGCGCCGTCATGGGTCACTCCTTGGGCGAGTACGCAGCTCTCAACGCCGCCGGTGTTCTTTCTGCCAGCGACACCATCTACCTTGTCGGAGCTCGCGCCAAGCTTCTTGTCCAGAAGTGCACCGCCGGTACTCACGCCATGCTGGCTGTCACCGGCCCTGTCGAGGCCGTTATGGAGGCCCTCGGCGTCCAGTCCGAGCACGTCAACGTCGCTTGCATCAACGGTCCCCGCGAGACCGTTCTCAGTGGCGCGGCCGCCAAGATCAGTGACATCTCGTCTCACCTCGGTACGGCCGGCTTCAAGTGCACCCAGCTCAAGGTGCCTTTTGCCTTCCACTCCGCCCAGGTCGATCCCATCCTGGATGAGTTCGAGACTCTTGCTCGCTCTGTGAGCTTCGAGAGGCCACAGGTTCCCATCATCTCGCCCCTTATCGGCAAGATGGTCGAGAGCGAGCCAATCAACGCTGCGTACCTCCGCCACCACGCCCGCGATGCTGTCAACATCCTCGGTGGCCTTGTCCACGCCCAGCAGTCCGGCGCCGTTGATGAGAAGACCGTCTGGCTCGAGGTTGGCCCCCACCCTGTCCTGGCCAACTTTGTCAAGTCTTCTTTTGGCATTAGCTCTGTTGCTGTTCCCACCCTGCGCCGCAACGAGTCCACCTACAAGGTTCTCAGCAACACCTTGTGCGCTCTCCACACTGCTGGTATCAACCTTGACTGGGACGAGTTCCACCGCGACTTCAGCGACTGCACTCGTCTCCTTGACCTCCCGACCTACTCTTTCGATGAGAAGAACTACTGGCTCCAATACACTGGCGACTGGTGCCTCACCAAGAACCGTGGTCCCTCGGCCGTCAAGGCTCCTCTCCAGATCGAGCCTGCTAGGCCCAAGCTGTGCACCACTTCCATTCACGCAGTCACCAACGAGGATGTCAACGGGGACATTGCCCTCGTCGAGACCGAGACCAACCTTTCGCGTCCCGACACTCGCCCTCTCGTTGAGGGTCACTTGTGCAACGGCGCTCCCCTTTGCCCGTCCACCCTGTACGCAGACATGGCCATGACCGTTGCCGACTACGCATACAAGATGCTCCGTCCCGACGCCGAGCCCGTTGGTCTGAACGTCGCGAACGTAGAGGTGCCCAAGACGCTCATCTTTGATGAGAAGCTTGATGCCCATGTTCTCCGCACCACCGTCACTGCCAATGTTGCCTTGGGCTACGCCGATGTTAGCTTCCACACCGGCGAGGGTTCCAAGAAGACCGAGCATGCGCACTGCAAGGTCGTTTACGGCAGCACCGAGCAGTGGGCTGACGAGTTCGAGCGTGTCAGCTACCTCATCAAGGGCCGCATCGACGCCCTTGAGGAGGCCGAGAGACAGGGCAAGGCTTCCAAGATTGGTCGCGGCTTGACCTACAAGCTGTTCACTGCCCTCGTCGACTACGATACCAAGTACCAGGGCATGGAAGAGGTCATCCTGGACAGCAAGACCTGTGAGGCCACTGCCAAGATCAGCTTCCAGACCACCGACAAGGATGGCAACTTCTTCTTCAACCCTTACTGGATCGACAGCTGCTGCCATCTCTCGGGCTTCGTCATCAACGGCACGGATGCCATCGACTCCCGCGAGCAGGTCTTCATCTCCCACGGCTGGGGCTCCATGAGATTCACGGAGAAGCTTGACGCCTCCAAGACCTACCGCTCTTACGTTCGCATGCAGCCCGTGAAGGGTACCAAGATGATGGCTGGTGATGCCTACGTCTTCGATGGCGACCGCATCATTGGTGTTGCTGGCGACGTCAAGTTCCAGTCCATCCCCCGCAAGGTTCTCAACATGGTACTCCCCCCTCGCGGACGCGCCGCCGCCGGCGCCGTCTCTGCGGCCCCTGCCCCCAAGGCTGCCGGTCCCTCCAAGGCTGCTCCTGCCAAGGAGAAGAGCGGTAAGGAGAAGGCTAGCAAGCAAGTCACCGCCAGCAACCTCAAGACCGTCAACGCCAAGCTTGCCAAGCGCTCTGTCGTCCAGGACGTGTTCGACATCATGGCCAAGGAGGTTGGTGTTACTCAGGACGAGCTTGCTGACAACATTGCCTTCACCGATTTGGGCTGCGACTCCTTGATGGCCCTGACTGTTTCCGGCAGAATGCGTGAGGAGCTTGACATTGACATCGACTCCCATGCCTTTGTCGAGTACCCCACCATCGGCGCCTTCAAGGCTTTCCTCGGCCAATTCGAGACAACTGGAGGCAAGGACAACTATGTCCAGGACTCTGGCGATTCCAGTGCGTCCGTTTCCGAGACTCCCGAGCTTGAGTCTGACTCCAACGTCACCACTCCTTACGAGGAGAGTGACCGTTCGGTCAAGGGTGACGCGGATGAGGAAAGCTGTGACTTGCAGAGCATCCTCCGCGAGACCATTGCCACGGAGATGGGTGTCGAGGTTGACGAGATTGTCGCTGCTCCCGACCTGGCCGCCTTGGGTATGGACTCCCTCATGAGTCTCTCCATCCTCGGCACTCTTCGCGAGAAGTCGGGCATGGACATTCCCAATGACCTCTTCGTGACCAACCCATCCTTGTTGGAAGTCGAGAAGGCTCTCGGTATTGGCCCAAAGCCCAAGCCGGCGCCCGCCCCCAAGCCTGCGAAAGTTGCCTCGGCCCCCCGCCGCGAGAAGGTCGAGCCTACCCGCGAGATCAACACCCACCCTGGCAACACCACCGCCTCCATCACCAAGCCGCCCCCTCCCAGGGAGATCGTTGACAACTACCCTCACCGCAAGGCCACCTCGATTCTCCTCCAGGGTAGCACTCGCACTGCTACTAAGAATCTGTGGATGGTTCCTGACGGCAGTGGTTGCGCTACTTCCTACACCGAGATCAGCCAGATCTCCAGCCAGTGGGCCGTCTGGGGTCTTTTCTCCCCTTTCATGAAGACCCCCGAGGAGTACAAGTGCGGTGTCTACGGCATGGCTGCCAAGTTCATCGAGGCTATGAAGGCTAGGCAGCCGAAAGGCCCCTACTCCCTGGCTGGTTGGTCCGCGGGCGGTGTCATCGCCTACGAGATTGTCAACCAGCTTACCAAGGCCGGCGAGAGCGTTGAGAACCTCATCATCATCGATGCTCCCTGCCCCATCACCATTGAGCCCCTCCCCAAGAGCCTTCACGCCTGGTTTGCATCCATCGGACTTCTCGGCGAGGGTGACGAGGACGCCAAGAAGATTCCTTCGTGGCTGCTCCCCCACTTCGCTGCCAGTGTCACTGCCCTCAGCAACTACACTGCGGAGCCCATCCCCAAGGACAAGTGCCCCAACGTCATGGCCATCTGGTGCGAGGACGGCGTCTGCCACCTTCCTTCCGACCCTCGCCCAGACCCGTACCCCACGGGCCACGCGCTCTTCCTCCTGGACAACAGGACCGACTTCGGCCCTAACAGGTGGGACGAGTACTTGGACATCAACAAGTTCAGGACCAGGCACATGCCTGGCAACCACTTCTCCATGATGCATGGCGACTATGTGAGTATTGTCTACAGATGCCTATGATCTCCTTCTCCAAACACTAACCATTCAATCCCAGGCCAAACAACTTGGACAATTCATTCGTGAAGCGGTTTCCCAGTAAGAAACTTCATAGCGGAGCATATGAGCACAGGCAACGCAGGGTATAGAAGGGGGGACACACAGGACATTACATGACATGCGAGCATGATATGAGACTGGCTTTATTATTTTTTTCCTTACATTGTCTATTTTCTTTCTTGTCATCATCTTTTCTTTTTCCTGTCTTAACATTTGATATCCGCTCCCTGTACAAGTTCGACGCCATACATCTACGAATCATTCCTTATTCTTTTACGTCGATGGTTAAGGGGGGAACACTGGAGGATGAGGAGGATTCTACTCACACGAGGGGGCGTCACTGTCTCATAATGGTCTCTATTTCCTTATCTGGTACGATCTTCTTTCTTCTTTTTTCCTTTTTCTCGTCCTTCCTTACAAACAAACAAACCATGGCTTTCGGTGTTTCAGTGTTTCGAATTTGGAAACGGTCCATAGAATGTACGCTTTCGCCGTACCCAACCATAAGATAGCAGTACTTTGAGTTCACAATACACAAAGTCAAAATTACTCTGCCTCCCCCCCCTCTCTTTCGCTGAGTTTCCATTTGGTGTTGTGACGATTCTCCATCTCACCCAATGCGGCCCGGACTCGTTGGACGGACTTGAGACCACGCCCCTGTTCCCCTTGCCTTGCGAGCTTTGCATTTCTTCGTCCCAGGTCAAATGACTCTGACGGCCCGCCTCGTCAACTTGACGTCTAGTCCCTCAACGGCCACCATGTCCCCCCCCACCACACACACCCCATCCCTTCTCCGAGCCGCGACGGGCCTTCTAGATGTGGCAGCCACCTCGCGCCCGGCTTCCACCTAACGAAGCCCCAAATTTATCCGCGGTACCGGGTCGCACGTGGTGCGTGTATATCCTCCTCTGCCCCCTTTGACTGTGAGGGCAACCCGAAAACCTAAAGCGCGAAAACTCGCCTGATAGATAGCCCACCACTTGAGCATGACGGTGCCCCCCTTCCTCCCGCCCCTCATTCATCCTCCCCTTGGGGTACTGTATCCTGTATATAGCGAGCATTCTCCTTCTAGTAAACCCCCTCCCTCTTGGCGACCCGTCTTCTTCGTGTTCGGAACAGAAGCGCCAAGCCCCCCCCTCCCCCTCCCTTCTTCCCTTTGTCCTTTTGATCGTTGCCGCTTGCCTGCCACGTGGATCTTTGACGTTGGGGGGGGGGGGGGGGGATCGCATCGAGCTCGATAATAGCGCCCGTTTCTACTTGCTGTTCACCTTGGGAAGCCGCGGTGGTGGTGGTGGTGGTGGGCGTGTCTGTACCTCGTCCGGTGTCCCTTTCGCCATTGTGCGCATGTCCGGCCTTTCCTGCGTCAGCCTCATCTTCGGGAAAGGGGTGATGCTTCGACGTCCGCCCCCCCCTCCCCCGCCTATCCAGCCGGCAGTCGACCCACGGGAAAGGGGCAACTTCGATCAGAGGCGTTGGCCAGGTGCGGCAGCGATCTCGGCCCGTTACCATCCATCTCGACATTGGCATCTTCTGAATCCTTCTACGGAACCCGTGTAGAGTTAGTCGTGCGGTTTTTGACTTACGGTCTGCCCCATCACCTGCCCCCCCCTCCCCCTCTTCCCGCTCCAATCGTTGATCCTGAGCCGTACAATAAGGTATTTCACAGCCGCATACCGTCCCTTCCGAACCTCCCTTCCCCCGCCCTCTGCCCCCGTCCCAGTTCTCGGGGAAAGGGTGTGGAATTTTGGGAGGGGAGGGGGGCGGGACGTACCTCGTCCGATGCGGTTCTGCGGCCGTTCCCCCCCCCCCCCCCCCCCCCTTCCAGTTATTGTGTCATCAAGCGGGCCTCATTCGTCGTTCTTTGGTAGCCAGCATTCCGAATACGACGATGATCGCAAGCTTCGTTCAACGCAACAGGGGGAGCGCGGCAGTCCCTCTCTCTCTCTCACCAAGATCTTGCGGCAGACGGGAGGCTCCCCGACCACCCTCTCTCTCCACGTGCGGCGTCTGGAATGATGGTAAGTCTTTTATTATTATTATTATTATCATTTTATATCAATCAATTAGTCCGCCGACAAACCGCCTTGTACGTGACGTGCCCAATTGGGGGGACTGGACTGGACTGGACTGGACGAGGTCTCTCCTCTTTACCGTGTCGGTCTGTTCGTAGAGCCAAGCCCCCCCCTCGGGGCACCGAACCAGCCAGCCATGTGTCGATTCTCGTCGTCTCTTTACCCAGGATCGTCGTTCCGCGGTTCTCCAACCCCCCCCCCTGACGACCAAGTTTGTACCGGCCCCTCCCGTGATCCTCACCGTCTTTTCTTCCCGATTCAACGACCACATGCTTCGCTCGAACATCATGACCAAGGTACAGTTTGCAAGGCGGTTGGTTCTTCGCAAGGTTCCCAGGTGCACACAATAATAGCGATACCTAGGCTCATAGAGGTCTTTTTACGATATCCATGGTATTGTCTTTCTATCCATATAGAAACCCAACTTTATTATTGTGTTGAGTATTGGGCATGATACTTATACTGTGTTTTTTAAACTGTATCGATATTACGGTGTACCTGGCGACCTCACGAGGAACTAACTGCCTTGAAACTTGTACCTTAATAATAGCGATACACTTGGCTGGAACATCATGACGGCTTGGGGGGTGGGGGGGGGGAAGAGACACATGGCCCAGGGGGGGCCCATCCCCGCAAGTGCGGCGGGATTGATGATGCCCACTGTTCACGGGGGAGAGGACTCGTTTGTCTGGAGGAAGGGTGTTTGGCACATCCCGGCGCCGGGAAACGCGTTCTGGAAAATGGGGAGGAAAGGCAGACCAGGGAGGGGGGGGTGACGATTAAATCGCTTAGAAACAGGATCGCCCAGATCGTCTCGTTCACCCAGGCACCACCACCACCACCCCCCTAGCGAGGTCTTGTGCCTTACATATCTTCCCCGGGTGTTCGTTGGCCCCCCCCAGTGCAGAGGTTTGATCTCGGTTTTTGGCCGAGGCAGAAAGGACGGAAACGCGATGACGATGCTGGCTGGGGTATTGGGAAGGACAACAACGACCCGGGACACCGCACCTCTCCCGGACTCCAGCGGGCCGTCGAGATCGGTACTCTTGTCCGGGGTGGGTGAAGTTCGTTCCGAGCAGAGACCTCCGCCGACGTACCCCAAAAGACTCGGAGTCCTCGTTGATATCACGAAGACGGGTCCTCCCTCTGTCGAGCAAAACGAGATCTCCATACACTCGCCATCACACAACGTGGGCAAAACATATATATGCCCGCTTCCACCAATATACACCCAACACACCCATGCTTTACACTGTTCCGCATGAGGTGGAGAGGTTGGCGATCCCAAAGAAGTTGTCATGGATTCCCAGACGCTCTACAGTCCCGCCCCCTCCCCGTTCGGGAACTTTTTGCCTTTTCGATCCATATACCTACTTCGTATACCTACACAGTCGTACAAAGCCACACTCCTCCCTTTCTTGGAACACCCTCTTACGTATCCCTTGCCGGTCTGTGGGGGATCTAGGTGGAGACCCGAGTTTCCGTTTCTCTCTCTCTCTCTCTCTCTCCTAGCTCTTTACCCCAGTTTTCATGGCCATCTACCCCATGTCTCTTGTCTTAAACATGTGCGTATGGGCTTTGCCGTGGAATTCACGCGCCCGAGGAGACCACGCGCGCGCGTGTGCCGTGCATGTTCTTGTTGTGCAACGAGGGGCAAACAACCTACGTCCACTTGCAGCACAAGACGGGTTGGCTGGCTTGCGCGATTCGTCATGCTCCCATCAATAAGACGAGGAATAACCCCCCCTTCCCCCCAAATCTCCCAACTGAGACAGTCAGACCGCATGCTGCTGCATTCGCAGGGAACAAAGTGGAGTTTGAGGCCCCCAGTCTTGAGGGAGGCTATTTGTCGTCTTATCCGCATCACCACTTCCACGCCGACTACTGCCACCAAGCCGAGATTAACCTTGCCGCGTTGTTGTTGTTTTTTTAAGTTGTAATACTGATCCGCCTTGTCCGGTTTGCATCAGTATCCTCCGTTGCTCCCGCGCCAATGTCGGAGCGCATATGTAGTCTGCATTGCGTCTTCGGGGCCCGAAACCGTACGGGCCCATCAATGACTTGACTTCGCGAGCGGATGCATCGCCGTCAACATCCATCGACTCGATCGCGTCCGCCGAGCATCATGGCACCGGGGCACAGTAAAGTCCCAGTGTCAGTTGCCGACAATGGCGTCCTGCCAATCCCGAGCGGGATCTCTTTCTGCGGCCCGCTCGGGGGGTTTTGTCACTGATTAAACATAAGCACCTCAGCCGCAACCCGCGACTGAAGATAACGCACGAAGACCGGTCCCATGAGCTTTTTTGTGCGACACTGGGCGGAATCAGGGGTTTTATCTCGGGCGCCCGTTGACCGCGGAGCTGGGCGAATGGCCACATGGACCCCAAGCATGCTTTTGGATACATGGCCTTGTCCCCAAGTCGTACGATCAAGACTATCGAATGCTGCATCACATCTGGACAATACGAGCCGTACAAGGAGAGATTTCTGCTACGGGGACCAGATTTTGCCGATCCATGCTGCAGAAGAAAGAAAGAAAGAATCGGGATCGATTGCCTCTCGGTACTAAGCCGCCTCGGGCAGACAGACAGGTTCTCGGTGAGGCAGACGATGTTCGCCAACGGTGCGCGTGTTGTGCAACACTGGAAACTGCACCCAGCTCCCGTCCAATGGTTTCTCGATGTTGCAATTCTGGGTGTATCGCGACATGGTAAGTAGCACCGCAAGAGGCTTTCTCCCTTGCGGACGTAAAGGGAGTCGACCAGGGGTGGGCCCCTCGCTTCGCCAAATGCCATCGTCATCATTTCTGCACCGTACCAGCATCCTGATACAGCGCGGCCCGGGGAGTATCAACAGTCCATGACAGTCGGTACGACAACCATTCTCGTCTTGGACGTCAAGACTCGGGTTTGGGCTCCGCTCCGAGTTTACTAGTACCTATGCAATGCATTCATTACCCGAACCACTGCACGAAATTGTCCATGGACTGGCCAGCAGGCAATCCCGCGTTACTACATCAACGGGCCCTCAGCGCGGATGGCTGGCCATCCAGTATAGTAAAGGACGTCTGGGAGCTTTCGTTGTGGTGAGGCGACAATGGAAATGACTATTTTCCAACGTGAGATGTTCTGGCTCGTTGTTAGTCTCGGACGCTGAACGGAAATATCACGTAGTCTCCTGACCGGCCATCTTTAGCAAGCGTTGTTCGCCGGATGCTCACATCTTAGCACCAGTTTCTTGTCCATCAAAACATCCTTGCGGTCACTAGTCAGTGTAGATTCGGCCCCTTGGGCCAAGTTGCATATAGCGCGTATGCTACTACGATGTTCCGAGTTACGTATTTGCATAATTGAAGCGTTAGTCGGATGCAAATGAAATCCTTCGTGCGTACGCACGAATGACGAATCTAAGAAAAGAACGCATACGTTTAGGAGCAACAGTAGCGTTGACTTAGCCGCATCTCAATACCTGCGGTCACCTTCACTCCGTCTTCTGTTTCCTTTTGATGAGCAGCAAAAACATTGGCTTTGTCAAGGTGGAATTCTGACTGTCACGGGCCGACACTCAAGCGTGTGAGAAGTTGTAGTTTCGATCGAGCGGCGGATGATATGCTGGAAACACTTACCACGCATTGGTTGACCCAGTAGCCAAGATGTGAAAGTTGAAGTTTGGGCGGCGGCTGTGGGCCCATACAACTCAGTTTGCCAGTCAACCTCCGTTGGCACTAGCCAGCCATATCGCGTCTGTGCCGCTCACATTTCCCTTTGGTATTACCCGCCATGGCCGTCGGGCCACATCTCTGACGCTGGATGGAATAAAGTACGCTCCGAGTTGGCTGTGACCGTTGAGCCTTCAATTGCCAGGGCAAGGATACTCTGGTGGTTGGAAGGCCAACGGAAAGCGCCATGACCATCAATGTGTATTTACGAGCCTTTGGCATGAGCACCTGACTTGGCTGTCTTTGCTCGGCAGGATTCACCAAGTCTCCCGAGGCTAAACGATAAGGCTCGAGAACCAGACAATCATATTTGATAACTCGGGGTTTTGTTTTCTTTTTTTCGTGGGTTGATAGGTCTTATCGGTCGATATGTGGCCATCGTTCCGGATCGGCTAACCGGGCGGACACTGCAACGCCCTTTCTCATGGATCAGCGTCGCGGCCTACCTATGCAAGTGAAGCAGCCGGGTGTGCCAGGCGTGCGTTGGTGCATCACGGCATGAGCGTCGCCGCTTCTCGATAATCCCATGTAATGTACGAGAACCAGGCACCGCCTCCGGCTCCATCGTGGAGAAGTAAGCGTTCTGCACCAGAATAGAATATCGCCAGGAAGAGGCGACAGTGCACCTGGATCGTCCAGGCTTGGAGTTATCAGTGCCAGATGCAGGCAGAAGTGCAGGCTTGGAGCAGACAAGCCCCCCCCCCCCCCCACCTTCAATGCTGTCAATGCTGCCCTCATCAAACCCCACATGCTGATCTACAGCGGCTTGAGTAGCGTTGGACTGCGGGACCGAGTATTTGATTCCGTGAACATTGAACGCTGGACTAGTTGGCCAGTAAAATGACGCATAAAGGTCGTACCTAGCCTGTCAGAAGAAGCAATGATTTCAAAAACACGGATACTGTTCGGATACTTGAGATGTATCGAGTGAACGCAGCTGCTGAGGTGTTGCTTTTGGGTAGCCAAAGTCGTTAGATGCTTGGCATCGGAAACTAAACTAGAGTAGGACCATGGGCGGATGCTAGCAGATGGAATAACACCCACTTGTTGAGGTCAGTGAAAGTAGGCCGGAGGCTGTTGAGGAACCGCATCCGCCATGCTGTGCAGGGGTAGCTATGGTACTGCTGATCAGTCGAAATGCGCTTTATAATCAGATATCGATCGGATGGACGAGTCATTGTCGGCAGTATGTCCCCGAGTCCGTTCCTCAAAATGACAAGATGGCCCATGGGAGACAAACTTCCCTCACTGGAACCAACAAACAGGGGCATAATTACCTGCCATTGCGGCTCTAGCGTTGAGCTTGTTTTTCCGCAGTAACCTCATAGAACCCTACATGATGATGGTGAATCCCAGTCATAGGAGTAGCTCATGATGAATCGTCTCAGTCAGTGGCTGGCGAGACAATGTTGTCGCCTCCGACGAGTACCGGAGGGCTCCAATTCCAAAGGAGAAACAAATCTTGATTCTGGGGACCTGTTCGGAAGTGTGAAACAGTTTTGCGCGCGCTAGCGACGAACGCTTATGTGGCCTGGTATTCGATTACCCTCCACATCCTGACAATACGCTCGAACGTCGAGGGCAGATGCTTCAAAAACGCCCTAGCGTTGGACAAGAGAGAAGGATGCCAAATTTGAAAGAGCCACGTCAACGCCTCCGGCTGCAGCAATGATGTCACCAGCTGAGAATCAATCGTGTCTGATCACGACCAAGAGTTCCGAAGGATACACTCTGTTGCTGATTTACTCGTGAATTTCGTTGAAAGCCCATGGTTCTGTACGGTGGAAATCGCCTGGACTTCGAACTTTGTTTCTGGTTGGTAGTTTCTGGCAGTTTTCAGCTTGGCTCATATGGCTGATCAATACCCTTTGTGGTTCTGTCATATCGTACCGAAGTGCAGTGGCGTTTGGCAGTTGCCAGGTAATAACCCTCCGCACACAAGGTGTCGGCCCCAAATGGAAGACTTCTGTTTCCTGATCAAGCCAGCCCTTCTTTCGTGCATGTAGTCGCCGGTTAGATGAGCCCTGTTGCCTGTAATTGAGGGAATGTCGGTCAACCCAAAGACCAGCTGAAGGACGCCAAATGTAACCCTGCACCCGACCCCATATTGGGTGATGGTGCGTGTATCGACGTGCAAACAAGCATGAAGGGTTGGAGAACAGAAGAGCCACCCAAAGGCGACACACTAATCATCCTGGTTGGCTGCCATCGAGCTCGTCGTATCTCGGGCATCAGCCCCGCGGCAACGGCGTGGGCCAATAATAGTGGCCCAATAATGAAGGAGCTTATCACAGAAAATACACAGCGAGCCTCTGTCAATTTCAGCCTCACTCGGTGTAATTCTCCGATGTCTCTAAACCGTGGAGGCAGTCTTCCGCAACAGGCAAGAGGGGGGGCTGTCTCTGCCCGGTTGATTGCTATTATCTGAAGGCGTTCCAAGGTACCTAGATGGAGGGCGTTCAAGACCTCATCTGGTGGCCCGTCTGAGTCTACCGCTGTGTGACAAGGATAGGTACCGAGATCCAGGTACGAGACGTTTGAAGATGGGAAAGATGCCTTGTGGCTTTTTCGTTTCCAGCTGACAGGACTAATTTGGCATTGTTCTCGGGCAGAGCGGGGCGACAGGTTGCTGGCGAGAGGATCGACGTGATCGGCCAGCCGTTGGCAGGCTAGGTATTGCTGTCTTGGGTTTCGTTCGTAGGCTGCCGTGGCAAGGTGTAGGTAGGTAGTTAGTTAGTTGCACGGTGGCTGCAGCTGGGCGTGGCGGAAAAGGAACAAATGTAGTGGGGGATGGGTGTTGGGCCGTTGTCTTAGCAGTATCTGCTTCTTCCGCCAACTCTCCGTCCGTGTGTTCAGACAGTCGAGGCGGTACCTGAACCAGTCGGAATCGGACTTTGGTCTGGTAACGTAATTTCGAACAAACAAAGCTGGAGAAGCAGCCTCGATGGATGACATGTGTCTTTCCACTGGGCAAAGCAAGCCACGATGGAGTCGAAGTGGAATTCCAGTGTCAAAACCAAGATGGACATGGTCATGCTGAGGCGCTAGCTACCTAGTCTGACCAAGGCATGACCAACAAGGCGACGGAGCCGGATGCTTCAGTTGATGGTCATGATATGATGGAGAATGATAGGCGTCCCAGGGCAGTGAGCAGGCGAAGGGGGCGGGCGGGCAGCCCAATGTACCCAACGGAGGTCCGAGAGGGAACAGGGGCGGCTGCGATATTGTGTATGTGCTGCGTGCGTGCGGATGGATAGCCATGTAGCTGGGTCGAGTGGAAGCAGTATGAAGTCTTGACAGCTGCAAAAGTGGCGGGAGGAAGAGGCTTCGTCCTAGATGATGGTGTGTACCTCTCTCTCTCTCTCTCTCTTGATAGCACTAGACTTGGCAAGTGAGGCGGCCGTGTGTTGGCCCTGTGTGTCCAAGTGCTGCAGCTGGCCTGACGCCGGGAGCAGCGGAAGTATGGCTGCAGTGTAGTGCAGTGTAGGTAGGTAGCGCAGTGCAATGCAACGCAGGTCTATAGAGATATTGGGATGCTGATGGTGGTGATGAAGCCGTTGGTTGCCGTTGCTGATGTCGCCGTTGCCGCGGATCGCACTGATGCCGGTGCTGTGCTGGGACTCAGAGGGCGCGTGTGTTTGCAGGGTGCACAGGTACAGGGCGGTGCAGTGCAGTTCCTGGGACGACGGAGGGCAGCTCTTTGTGTTTCGAAACATTGGATTCTAGAAACAGGGGAGAATGGATCACGGACGATACCAGGCTGGTTCTGATGGCAAGCTACCTAGGTAGGTAGGTAGGTAGGTAGGTAGGCAGGGTGTAGAATGGAGGGGAAGGTGCGATCGATGTACATAGCAACTTGGGGGAAGGTGCGCGAGGAAGACCTAGCATACACGCGCGTGCGTCTCCTACCTGCCCAGGTACCTTACCTGACGTGCTGATTCCTTTCCTAGGTAGGTAGAGATACCTAGCTTTGCTACCCCTCCTCCGGCCCTTCCACCGTGACGGTTCGGTGCCGCGCCGTGGAAAGTGGGTCTCGGCTGTTCTTCCTCTCCTCCTTGGTCCGTCTACAACACTTTCGTGCATATAACCCACCTACCTAGGTAGGTACCTAGGTACCCAGGCAAGATATCATGAGACAGCTGCTACCTAGGTACTTAGTTGAGTGAGGCACCTAGGTGTAGGTGCCTGTCTTTCCGAGGCATCTCGACAGATGCGTAACAGCTATCCGCTCTGTGCCGTGCATGTTCTGAGAGCAGCTAGGCATGATAGATCCGCCTCCTTCTTTATTCACACCGCCGCCTTCTTTCTCTTTGGGCCAAGTTAGATTCTCCCCTGACTCGCCACGGCCGTATCGAGCACATGCCACTTTGAGCGAGCACGGCAACGAGGAACTGGGCAATCGGCCAATGGTCGCACTTGCAAGTTATTCTGTCACAAGGGGCCTAAAGAGGCTTCTCAACGTCAAACAACGTTAACCTTCTCTTGCGTTCCACAGGTAGCGTATCTAGGTAGGTACCTACACGGCGGCGGGCTCCGTGCGGGGGTCCCGGGCCATGGGCACACGTACATAGGTACCCAGGCCACCAGCTTTTCCTCATGTAGTACGCTGCGAGAGTTTCGGCAAGCGATAACGTGTCTGACGCCTCGTCCCGTTCGTCTCAGGAAATGCGGAAATTGCGTGCGCATCCGTCATGATGATGGCTGGACGACGACGACGACGACGACGCCTGGTGCCATCCACAGCATGCTGCGCGCGCGCGCGCGCTCTCAGCGGCCGAAGCTCGGGGACACTCCAGCCACCCGTTCTTGGAGTTCGACGGGAGGGTGTCGCCGGTTGGCGGCGGCCATTGTGAGTCGCCGCTTCATCCGAACGTAGGGTACCCAAGTCCGAGGAAGCAGAATGGCGCCATTCAGAATTCGCGCAGAGCAACAACAAAGCTGGCAGGCAACGTGGTATCGAAAAAAAAAAAGAAAAAAAAAAGAAAGGGAAGCAGGGCGGCGAGGGAACGAAACCCAAGACGCACCACGCTCGGCGATTTTAGCCCATGGCGAGGGGCCCTGATGGGCCGTGGTTTGGGGATAAGGTGAGAATGACGATGAACGACGAGCACACTTCCTGGGTACCTAGCCTGGTGTTCGGTCGTCGCTGTTCAACAGGGCCGTTGGAGATGTGCATTGCTTGCATGCTTGTCCAATCAAAAGAAGCCCGAGACGTGAGGTTGGAACTCGAGGTCTGCGGAGGGAACATGTTGCGATATCTGATCGTGTCCACTGTCCGAAGCTTAATGGTATGTACGGTATGCGACGGACGAACCGTTCGGTCCATACCTCCTACCTAGTCCACCACGTTTCGCCGTCTTTTGCCTACAACTCTATACCTACAATGGATAGGTACGTACCGGGGTTCGACGCATACCTAGGTACCTACCTACCTGCTCCTTCCTTCCTAGGTATTCATGCATACATACATACATACATAGACGCAGAAAGTACTCCTTGCTTCCTTGAAATGACGGCTGCCTGATGTCCGTCCCGCAAGTAGGTAGGTAGTGTAGATAAGTACATACATACATACGTAGTAGGTAAGAGTGGAAGAGAGCTGATAACCGATACGAAGAGAGGGAGGAGGGTCCGTACCTGGCTCCTAGGTAGGTAGGCGGCCCAAGCTTCTTTCCTAGCTACCCAGGCACTCCCACAAAAGCAGGGGCTCCGCTCCTCCCTCCCCTCCTTGAGTAGGTACCTAGGTAAGGAAAGGTAAGCACAAGCAGGGGTCTAGTCTAGGTACCTACTTCGTAGTCTGTTGGACCCACACTTGTTGTGCCCTGACCTGAGGTAGGTACGTACAGGATTTGGAAGCTGAAGCTAGGGGATTGGGGAGACAGCATCTCATATAGCGGTCACATGATGCGAGACCAAAGGAGATTTAACAGAGACAGACAGCAAGCAAGTAAGCAAGCAGTACGTACCGTACCGTATCTACCTCTATCGTACCTACCGTACCTACCGTGCTGAGGTACCTTCTGTACGCTAGGCAGGCAGGTAGGTACTTGGCTGTTCCAGTCAGTCCCGTCCCCTTATCGATGGCGAAGGAACAATAACAACAATAACAAGCCGCCGCCGCCGCCGCCGCCACCTCCACTTCCAGCAAAGACAGGTACAGTAGATAGATATACTACCTACCTACCTACCTACGTAGGCAAGGCAAGGCAAGGCAAGGCAAGGCAAGCCAGGCAGGCAGGCACTTTACTGCTTAATGTACCTTTCCGCTATTGGTCCCGTCCGTCCGTCCGTCCGCCTGCCTGCCTGGCTGCCGAGCAATTGCTGCTCGTGTATGTGTAAGGGTAGGTAATTCCCTCCCATTGTTTCCCACTGGCCAATCTCAGCCCGTCTCACCCACTGCATCTTCTTCCTCTTGGCCCTCGGTCCTCTTTTCTTCCCGTCATCTTCCCACCTTACCCTAGGTCAGTCAGTCAGTCAGTCAGGTCGGGTCTTGGAACCGTCCCTTGTCATTCGTTCGTTGCCCACCTCGTGTACGGAGTAGTGTACCTGCCTACCTACCTACCTACCTATTCATCTACGTCGCGTCTCTCTACCTACCAGGTGACGGGTCTACCTACCTACACTATTCCAACGGGCCGAGAGAGAGAGAGAGTCCTCTCGACTCGCAGCATTGTTAGCGGAAGACTACTTCGTACCGACTCGGGCACTCGGAATAATAGCTTGCTTGGGCGGGTGTACGTTGCACTCGGTACCTACCTAGTACGAATATACCTAGTCTTCTGTCTCTTTCCCTCCTGCCCAATCCCGACGTACGATTCTCCTCTTGTTGTCCCAAATGCGGCATCTCCTTCCCGCTCTAGTCCCTCATCCCTGCCAGTACAGTACAGTACAGTACAGTACAGTACAGCACCTACATGGCTGGCTCGGTCGGGCCTGGCCTGGCCTGGCCTGGCTGGGTCTGACCGAGCTCGCTGCCCACAGATGCGCCTGAGCCATTGCAAACTTTGCCCTGCCTTGCTCTACCTACTACCTACCCACCTACCCACCTACCTACCTGCCGTCTTACCGTACCGTATCCTGGAGAACCATGGCTCACAGTCCATGACATGCATACCATCTACCTATCTTACGAATAGGTACCTACCTATCTACCTACCCACCACCTGCCAGCCATCACTGTCCGAACACGGCATACCTATTCGTACACAGGCAGGCAGGCGCACAGCCCACCTTTGCCCAGCGTCATCACGCTTTCCTTCCTTGCCCTTCCTTCCTCCGCCTCGCCTCGCCTCGCCTCGCCTCGCCTCGCCTCGCCTCCCTCCCTCCCTTGTCCTAGGTACCTGGGTAGGTATTCAATAGGTAGGTAGCGCGCTGTCTGTCTCTGACCATTTTACTTTTCCCCACGCCGACTTGGAACGAACCGTTTCTCACCGTCCCACGTCTTACCTTATCCAGCGCCGGGGTCATTGCTCTGCTCCATCTGCTCTGCTCTGCTTTGCTTTGCTTTGCTTTGCTTTGCTTTGCCTTTACTCACCATCACCACCACTGACCTACCTAGGTACGCTACCTACCTAGGTACGCTACCTACCTAGGTACGCTACCTACCTAGGTACGCTACCTACCTAGGTACGCTACCTACCTAGGTACGCTACCTACCTAGGTACGCTACCTACCTACCTACCTACCTACTCCCGCCGTGAGGGCCATCATCGCCATGGATGAAGGAATGAATGCATCCACATCTCACCGCACCAATTCAATTCAATTCAATGCATGCACAGAGCAACTTCTGGTTTCTGTCCTCAGCTTGAACCAACACGCCGCCGTCGCCGCCGCCCTGGCTGGTTGTCCCGCCATCCAATGGCCAAAAACAACGCCCATTCGAATACCTATCCATTGTCCGTTCACACATGCCTTGGATTCCAATCCAGGGTCTGTTTGTTTGGCTGACCGGCTGGCTGGCTAGGCCTTGCTTGATGACATGGGGGCATTCGCTTGAATCGACTGCCGGCCGCCCGACTTTCCTTGCCCTATCTAGGTATCTATCTATATGCTGCCCATGGGGAAGGAAGCTGGGGAACATAGGAGGGAGGGAGGGGGGCGCAAAGGCAACCAACGCCCGTCCGTCGTATTCCCCGACATCCATGTGAATGCCTTCATGGCTTCCTACCTACCTACCTACCTACCTACCTGACTGACCCTCTCTTCCCTTCTCTACCCTACACCGACCCAGATGGGTGCCACATACGTTGCCTGCATGCCCGCCCAGACAAGGAAGGCCTCATCCAGCCCAAACCGTCCTACCCATGCCTCAACTTGGCCTGCGTTGCCATCCATCTTCTCTTCTGTTTCGCTCCGTGCTGGCTGAGCGAGCGAGCTGCTGTCGACCTGTCTGCCGCGCCGCGCCGCGCTGCGCTGCGCTGCGCTGCCGAGTCCTCCATCCATCCATCTCCCCGGTCAGGTCAGGTCACCTCGTCCAAGCGGTCGAGGAAGCAAGCTCTAGCAAGCAAGCAAGCAAGCAAGCAAGCAAGCACGCACGCACGCACAGGAGAAACTGGTCCAATGTCGATTGCACTCGACTGCCAAGGGTATCTGCGCGTGGACGAGCCCATCCATGTCCACCAACACCAATGAATCAGTGCAATTGTACCAGCTAGCCGTTTGCATGGTCCGTTTTCTTTTTCACTCGCTCGCTCTGCAAACCCCCCGTCTCGTCTGCTCTGCTGCCCTTTTTTCTTACCACACACAACCTCCTCACTCGCACAAACTAGTAGCTTTCCTACCTACCTACCTACCTACATACAGGCACACCTCACCCTACCTACCTAGGCGAGCCTCTCTCTCTCTGCCTTCTGTCTGTCTGTCTTTCTTTCTCTCATTCACCCACTGTCCGTCCTGTGTTTCTCTCTCCTCCCTCCACAGTGGGCCGCCCAGGAATACCTTGGTTCCATCCGTTCACGCCCTCTTTCAGAGCCACAGCCACAATGTACGGTAGGTAGGTAGGTACATGGATGCCGTACCTACCTACCTAGGTAGCGTGTATAAGCCAAAGGAATACATAGATAGCATATCTAAATCAGGCCTTCGCTTTTTTAACCGTTCATCGTCCGCTCCCTTTTCATCCACGTCGCATGCTCCTCGCTCTCACAAGCTTCCATCCCTCGTCCCTTCCTACAGAAACACCCGGACTTTTGCTCCATGCTCGTCCCTCTTGGACACTGGGTAATGGCCGTGACCGTTTCCGTTCCTGTTTCGTAATCCCATTTCCTTTCCTCTCACCGCTGTCTAACTTGCAGTCGGCTAGATTCCGCTCAATCTCACACTAACCTCCCACTCGTGGCCCTCGGAGCCCTTCCGTTCTCGGGAGCCCTCTCACACCAAGGAAGCCGGCGGGCAAGCAAGCAAGCCCAAACAAACAAGACCTTGCTACCTACCTACCTAGCCCTCTTGCGCGCCCTACCTATACGTCCTCTCTCTCCATCGTCACACAGACATCTCACTCTCACCACCTCTAGAACTCTAATATATCCAGTCCTCGCCCAATTCTTTAATAGTGGCTTTCCCCCTCCACCATCACCGCGCTCTCTTATCTTGACTCGTACTTTCTTCATTAGATCAGGATCCCCCACCCCCGCCTCTCTCTCTCTCTCTCTCCCTCCCTCTCTCTCCTTACCAGAGCAACCCCCCTCACAAGCTCGAGAGACTCTTTCATAGTTCAACAATGTCTTCCAACTCCAAGCCTCGACAGCCCCGACTCCGGGCTTCTTGCGATGGTTGCTTTTTGGCAAAGGTCAAATGCTCCAAAGCAAGGCCCATCTGCTCCCGATGCCTCGCCTGCGGCCTCGAATGTCGCTATTCTCCCTCAAGCAGAGCCGGCAAACCAAAATCTGATCACAGCGCGCCGAGCCACGCCAACACCGTTCATATGGACATGACCGACCTGTCCCCCATCATGGACGAGAAGAACCTCATGTTCGGCCACCATCCCGGCATGTACAAGATGGAACCTGGCTGGCATACCCCCACAAGCATGGAAGGCGCCATGACCAGAAATCCATCCATATCCTCCGGGCTTGCCATGCTCGACGTCGACGACGCAACCCCCAGAGACCAAGATCCAACGGTAGACATGTACGGTGGAGGCATGCCTTGGACCCCCCCTACAGACTTTTCTGCAGCGCCCTATCCCGACATGACCATGTCCACCGCACACATGACGTCCCAACACGGGCGCTCTCAGTCCATGGAAATGGCCATGGCAGCCCAGATGACGCACTGGGGTGACCCAACGCAGCACGATATGATGCCGTACGCAGCGATGCCGACGACGAGCAACATGGCCGCGGCAGCCTACTTCCCGAGCCCTTCGGCCACGCCCAACATGCGCCCGGCCGTCAGACACAAGTCTTCGTCATCCGGAGGCGGCGGTTCTTGCACTTGCTTCACCGTCTGCCTGCAGTCACTCCAGGCCCTGCACAACGCCTCGTCCCCGCAAGCGCCACCCTTCGACCTTGTGCTCTCCCTCAACCGCAAGGCTGTGGAGGGATGCGCCGCCATGTTGTCTTGTAACAGATGTATGAGCCGCTCGGGCACCCACACAGCCGCCATGCTCCTGGCCACTGTCATCGGCAAGATCACAAGCTTTTACAGAAACGCCAGCCACACCTACTTTGAGAACGGCATGGTACCCCAGGTCAACCAGCTGAGCCCCGGGGGTGGCCTGGGTGTCAGCCTCGGTGCGTACACGCTAGGTGGTGAGGATGGCAGGTGGCTCGAGCTCGAGATCCTGAACCGGGAGCTTCGCAAGCTGGAAGAAGTCTACGCGCAATTCCGCGAGGTCTGCGCCGATCTCTCGGAAGATGCTGAAGTCAGCAAAGCCATGATTGGCTATCTCGGCCACAGCCTTGGCACAACACTAGAGGTCGTCAGCCATCGCAAAGGAGACATGAGCTATGCTTAGTCACACCGCGACCACACACACACACACACACACACAAAAGAAGAAGGGGGGGGGGGGGGGTGGGGAGAAACCTCCTCCTCCCCCAAAATAACCCAACGACGGAAAAAGGAACAAACCGAAAAAGACGTACAAAAGTTCTGGGCCGAATTTACATAGAGCGCCGGAGCAAAAGTGCGCTCTCGACATGACCGATATGAGCATTCGCCACTACCGGATTTACTTTATTTTATGGAGTACCACCTAGTTATCTGGGGCCATGCAAGTGGGTTTTGGGTTGGGTAGAAGACTGGATAATTGGATACTCGGGGGGGTTTTTTTATATTCTTTTTATATTGTATTGCACATGGTTCGGCGATGTCTGAACCTTGTCAACCCGGCGTGCTGGCGAAATCAGAGCTTTTATTATTGTCATCATTACTCGGGTTACTTCCTTTTCTCTCCCTTTATGTCTCCCGCTTCTTTGGTTGAGAGAGAGGGATGCACACACACACACACACACACACTTGTCCAAGTAACCCACTACGGGACATCAACTGGAAAGAAAGGGATAGAGTGGGCCGGATAGGCACGGTAGCGAAAAGACAGCGGGCAATTCAGAACTGGTTTATTTTTATTTCTTCGCCCCCTCCTTCAGTGGGAAAGCAAAAACTTAAGCGCAAACCTTTTGGTCAGGTCCCCTTCTGCACCTCCTCCGCTTCATTCCATAATCAACGAGTCATACAGGGGGAAAGAGGGTGTTGGGTTCATCGGAAGGGGTTTGGTCGTATTGTGCCGTCCGCCATCAGCCGCCCTCGACACTTCGGACGAAGGCGAGAAGGAGAAGACGGAGGACCGAGCCCAAGGACGTCAGGGCCAAGGAAGACCAGGTTTTGACGAAGACGAGAGCGAAAGAGAGGAGAGACATACAGACAGACGGAGAGAGAGAGAGAGAGAGACTGTCGGGTTGTATCAGCATCAGCACCTTGCCCATCTAGGAACAGCCAATGGATAACGACAAATGTCATCATCGTGCCTGTGCAGAAGAGGCGCGCGACCTGCAACATCGACTTGTCATCAATATGCCGACTACATGCGATACCAAAATAAAAATAATAAAAATAATAAAAAAAGCCTGGGTTCGGAACTCTGTCGCAGCTATTCGATCGTCGTTTGATGTGCCCCCTTCCCACGCGTTCAGACCTACCTATAGACGAGGAGGAACGAGGCTTCTTTCTCTCCAGCCCGTCCGGGAATTATTTTTTTTTAATTTTCTTTTTTCGTCAGCAGTGGACATACGTTTTGGGGGAGAAAACCCCCGACCGACTGCCGCGCCCTAGATTAAAAATAAAAATAAAACCCAATGGTCTTGCCAAAAAGGGGGGGGGAGGTTGGGTGACACACGAGGGGCTTGTTTCTCCCCACGTGCGATTTTGTCAAGGTGGTTGCATAGCCTCTTGTCGAAGATGTTGCATTAGCCTTTCCGAGTGGGGCTATTCCAGATACCCAACTGTCGGCACTGAGGCCGATGCTCGCCCTCCCCTGGCACCGCAGGCACCCCTCCTCTCTCTCTCTCTCTCTCTCTCTCACACTCTCACACACACACATTCTCTCACCTCCCTCTCACCTTGCCAGCTGCACCCTTGCTCACCTTGACCGTCCACTCGCTCCCCGTCCAACCCTCGTCCAGGTCCACCGGCTCCTTCTCCCTCTCTCTCCGAATAGGTCTGTTCTGCGCCTCTTCCTGCGCTTCCTTCCCGTCCCTTCCGCCTTCTTGCCTCGCCGCGCGTGTGTGTATCGTCATGTCTCCTGTAGCTTGTGATCTGTGGCTGACGTGACGAGATCTCCCTCCCTCCTCTCCTCTCCTCTCCTCTCCTCTCCTCTGTTAGCACGGACGGTTTGGAGATGTCCGGGAAGGACGTAAAGACTTTTGTGGCTTATCTCATGCGTGCGTGGCATCCGTTTTGATGGGCTCTCGATCCAATGAGGTCGGGTCGGAGTCAGCCTTTGGGGATGTTTCCAAATATGCAAAGCTAGCGCGTGAAAAGGCCTTGGGCGTGCCACGAAAGAGTCAGTACACAAACGGGAAGGGGAGGGATGACTCGGAGTGGGAAGATATTCCCCGACGCAGGGTCAACAATTTTTTTTTTTGACGCAGTGGAAGCATATCACAGATACACCTGTCTGGCGTTCGGTTGATTGTTGTTCTTACTTCCGAGGTGGGATGCCACAATGGTCCCGGTGGCGAATCGCGCTTTCGGACAAGAATCAAGTCCCACCTCCGCCACAGCCGCTGACACGGCAATGGCGTGTTGGAGCCTGATGAGAAGAAGCACTTGCTAAGGATAGAGGGGGTGTTTGAGGGATGTGTACGTGTATCTCGAGGCGGAGGTCTCGGGATCATCGTGGTCAGCTTGATGTAGTTGCCGAGGACCGGGGAGCGGGGAGATCGGAAGATTGGTGCTACGGGAGAATCTCCGATGTTCGTCATCTCGTGATATACCCGCTGAGTGTTCGGCATGGCAGCCGGGAAAGATGCAAGACGAGAGCACGGACGGCGACGATGGGAACATCTAGTTCTGGCCTGCATGGTGTGAGGCAACGGCGCAGCACGCGCGCACCTGAGAAGGGGTGGTTAGATCCCAAGGCCCAAGCTCTTACATGCCTCGAGGAGCGTCGTCTGTCATGCAGGCTTGAGGGCTATTTGGCTTTGTCATTCCGGGACACGGCCTCTCTCTCTCTCTGCAGACAGGCTGCTGGATGCTCGAAAGCAAAGGGAGGGAACAAAGCGAATGATGAAAGAGGTCAAAGAGGAGCAGGGGAAAGTACATTGAAGAATCCCGGATCGGAAGGCATTCTCGAAGTATTGCGTGTCTAGAGAGCTCTTAGTCCTATTTGGATCCCACGGAAACTGTTGGACGAGGACGTCAGATGTCGTCGTACTGCCAAAACTCTGATATAGTAGTGGTTTCACCTGGCCGGCTCGGAGATCATGATTAATGCACCGCAGACTGGTGGATTCGGTAAAACAGAACATTGTGTTGTTGCTCGAACCAATGCAAGATGGGGCTTGCACTCGGAATGGCATATGAACATGTTGATTGAGAGACCTACCTCTTGGCCTGAGACACCGGACTTTTCTCGCCATCCAAAGCGACCGACATGCATGGTCATGTAATCAAGTGGCAGCGCCGCCAGATGATACTGGATTGGTCACCGAGGGCCACAAATGACTAAATCTTGACGTGAAGAGTCGTTTGGATGAGGTGTGGCGTTCCAAAAACCATCGGAACGTCTCACAGACATTACATAGCAGCCTGGGTCGTGGAATGATCTCTACGGGTGTGATCTGCCAGGGGTTTGGTAGCGACTTGCTTTCGTAAGAGGCTGAGACTGGAGCTCGGGAAACAAGCTGCGCCCGCCCAAAGAGGCAATCTCGTTGGAATTCCCGAAGAAGCTGGCGAACGGTTGGTCGTTGCGCTTCAAGCACGTCTCCAATGCAAAGATCCGCCATCTTCAACTGAAACATGATGCCGCGAGCCGCTGCCTCCAGCCGACCACGCGTTCGTCTCGAGTCTGATGACATTCTCCACTTACCACAGGCAAATAGACTACGTAGTAGATCATGTCGATGCGGAAGTGCTTGTCGATGAAGCAGCTTTCCGCAACCTTTGGCTTGCTTCGTATCGAGAGCTCGGAGCGCATGGCTATCGATTGGTCCGTTTCTAGGACAAGTGAACGTCGTCCAAGCGCAGGGGTTGCTGAAGCTTGCCACTTTGGTGTGCTGGACCTGTTTCTGGCCCTCCATCGGGGATTTCCCGAAAATTTCCAACCCACCGGACGGATATTGCTTGTGCCAACCAGCATATCCGCCTAGCATCTGATTGAACAGTCGCAAGTACGGCTAGGCCACCCGAAACACAGACATATCTGAGGCACAGGGGCTTGCTGTAGGTAGCACGGGCGAATCCCAGGAGGCGGGGTTCATCAGCTGTCTGTTTGACAACGGGCAAGTGCAGCAAGATGCACTTGGGCGGCAAAGACATCCTAACATGGTTTCCGGGAAGCAGGGCCATGCCTCGGTTACTCGAATCCAAATCTGCTCAGACAGTGCAGGGTCTGACGTCTGTGGAGCCAACGGCTGCGACATTGAGCACTGGACTGGAGATAGAGGGCAATGAATGTACAGGTGTCGAAAATGGATGACGGCCAGGACAGCTACTTCCAAGAGCAACGGGGCAGAGTTTGAAGCGAGTCGTGTAGGTAGTGATGGCAGTTTGCGCCACCCGCATGCAGCAGGAAACTAGTCTGGCCGACCTGTGTGAGTCGAATCAGCCAGGGTCTAGAGTCGATTGGCAAGGACGCATTGCGTGGCAGAAGGCAAACAACGGTTGGGGGGGGGGGATCTTGACCGGTGCTCTTTTCGAACTCGAAGAGGCCTGCCTGCCTTCCTTCAGAGGGTCTTAGCAAGTGTGGTCGGATGATGCGTACTTGGGGTGGTCAGAATCGATTGGGTAAAAGGTTACGCAGTGATGGTGATTTTTCTTTTTTGACGATGCTGATGATGATGATGGTGATGAGTAGACTCGGAGATGGGTACATACAAAGCGAAGGGGCGAGCGACATGGATGGAGAGTGCCTGCCTCTCAGCCAGGGTTGGACCCGAGGCGGCTTAGTCATACACGGACGGGATTCCCTAGGTACGTAGGTAGGTACCTAAGGTAGGTATTACCTTACCTACCTACCTAGTAGTGCAGTGCAACGGGATGGCTGGCTGGCTGGCTGGCTGGCTGCACCCATGTGTCCGTATCCGTACCGTACCTAGCGTACCGTGCCTACCGTGCCTACCGTGCCTACCGTGCCTACCGTGCCTAGGAAGGCAAGGTGCCCCTCCTCTTTCCTCGTATGCTTAAACTGTTGACGAGTAGTAGGAGTGGGAAGGTGCCAACCGCATGATGGAGGGGAGAGGTGAAGTGACCCCCAGGCCGCCCATCCCGCACCACCCTCGGCGCCTCAGCTCAGTCTTACCCTCCTTCTTGTCTTCGCCATCAGCCCTCACTTGAACTGACCAAGACGCTTATCGCCCTACAGATACATCCGATTCGACTCCGCCAACACCATCATCTCACTACCTTGAGTCGGGGAACTGGAATGAATGCCTTCTGCAGTCAGCTAGCTAGCAGCTCCTGCTCCATCCTCCGAACCCTCGCGAATTGGGAGCCATCCGTGAAGCCGCGCCGGCACATCACCGCATCCGCCACCAGGGTCGACAAGAACCTGTCAGCCACAAACAAACCCTTCAGATGCAAACCTCGGACTGCGTCCTATCCAGTGCGAACGATTTGCACTTGGCTGGTACACATCAGCTGTTCTGGCTGCCGTCTCTTGACACGCAATTGCTGCTCATCCCGGGGCAGCCATGCCCCTCCTCCGCCCCCCCTGGAGAATGCCATGATGGCGCTCGTCTTGGGCCCTCAGTTGCGCATGTGAGAGGTGCCAAGTGGCCTGCATCATAATCAACCCTCCATTTTGCGAGCGGTCGGTCCCGAACCATCACATTCGAGCCCGCCGCAACAACACAACACTTGCAAGATCGGCAATCAGCCAACTGATATGCGGTAAAGCTCCCCATGTTGCCGTCTCGGCCGGCCTGTACAAGGCCTTCTGGAATCGACATGAATTATCGCCATGCCCAAAATGCTATGCGAGAGAGTCTGTGGCTCTATCTACTCTCTTCTCCTCCCAACGGGGTGTATCGGGCAAGTAGGGCCCGTCGACGGCGCTTGTGTAACTTCACACTTATTATCATCGCTTGGGTTAGTCTCGGATTGTGTCTTCCCCCCTCCCAATAATGCGTTGTTTCTGCATTGGTATCCGCAACTGCGCATTGCTTTCGCCCAACACAGGCGCGCCAGCTTGCTTACTCCCCGACTTTCCATAGCTACCCTGCTGCATGATCGCATCTACGGTAGCGAAGCTACTATGGATCTCTCAGTGGCTCCTATCCATTCCGTCGCAGCCAATCACGATACCACTCGTCACACCACCTCGTCGTCCCATCCGAAAAGAGGCTCTGCATCTAATACTGGCTTTGTGGCTTTCTTCAGCAAGGAGTAGCCTGGCTCAAACACGCCTCATCACTGGTTGTGAGGCGTCTGCTGAACCATCAGCCGAGGCATCATGTTCACCGAGGCCTGCTTCCTTCCAGCTGAAGTCGGCTACCTATGTAAGAAGATCACGTATTTGCTCCGCCCAGAACATACCCGAACTGACCGAGACTTTGGCAATCAGCCTTGGCAATTGATCCAGTTTATGGGGTTGACACAGCGTGATGATGCTGCCGAGCTGCTTCTGGTTTGTCCGATTCGAGATGCTGATGCGTGTCCTTCTGTCATCGAGGTTTCCCTTGTTATCTGGTACCTCTGCTCGTCTTGCAGTGGCGTTTCCCAACACAAGCCTTTGCATGGTTCCCTGTACCCGCAAGCGCCCTGCGGATGGCCTGCCGCCTCTAGGCATCGTCCTGCTACTTTCCTCGGCCGAGATGGTCTGTCTCTGAATGGTCTGGTCTCTCTCTCCGTAGTTGACCCAAGTCTGTGGATAGCAAATCAGCTTGTTGCGTTACGGGAATGTAGACATGTTGGAAGCCTAACTCAAGAGTCTTCCCTTTGGACTCTGACTGCTTGTGCAGCTAACTACATGACTCAAGCAGGGGCTTTGCTGGCACTCCGTCCTCAACGTCATAGATGGGAAGCAGATACCATAGGTGACGCCATCCGATCTCTTCGTAGTCATCAACGGCCTTGCTATACGTTGCTAGACATATTTTTCAGCTCATAATTTTGCGGCATCATTACCCGAACAGGGGCTTTCAGGAAGCGGTATGCATGCATGTCAGAGTATCATGGCATTAGCAGATGACGATGCGTCTAGGCCCACGTCACGATAAAGAAGAAGCAGCGACTGGCAACCAGATACATGCTTGGCCGACAGCATTGGACATGATTTTCGGTCAATGTTGGCTGCTAAAGGCCAGCGGCTTTGGGGATAACGGTTGCTTACCCATCGCCGGCTTGACCGCCTATCGGGGGGGGGCAAAATCAAAATAACCAAAACACTTGGGGGAACCCCCCCCCCCCCCCCCGACATAGCCAAAGTATGTAAGACGGCGAATAGGACAGAAACGGCGCTGCATGCTGGGGCAACCAACGGTGCCACTTCTTGCAAAGCTGACAAGGAGCATTGCCCCCCCTGCTCCCCGTCCCCTTCCCCGGGTACCGACGTCGGGTTCGGGTTACAGGCGGGCGATCGCAACAGCCGGTCATCATGTGAGCAGGCAGAAATGCAGAGGTTGCGTATTCCACAAAAGGAAAACACACACAGGCTAAGCAGGCAAACCGGGACTGACCGACGGGCCATCTCTTCTTTGTTAATCGCCCTAACGCTCGTGTCAAAGTAAGCCACGTTCGTGTACCCCCTCCCCTGCATCGCTCCCGCTCAGTAATAAACGACCAGGGTCCATGGCACTACGGATAGTGTCTTCCTAAATTGGCACCATCGCGGTACTTAGGTAGGTAGGTACACGTGTATTTTTTGTTGCTTGTGTGCCGGGCCGCTATGGGGGGGGGGTTGCTGTGGACCGTGACATCGGGCGCGGAATCCACTCCTGGTGGGTGGGGCGGAGTACCCACTCTTGCCGAGACTCCAGACAAACATCGGAGGACCCTCCGATCGTCGATCCTCATTCGGCAGAACCCGGACCTGGGCCGGATGGCCGGATGCGAGAGCCGCTTGCGCCCACCGCCTCTTTTTGCACCACCTGGCACTTTGAATAGCATTCCCAATGGGATGTTTCACAGCGCGCCGCGTCAGTCGGATCCCAGAGTCTTTGGGAGGGTGGGTTCAAGATGCTGGATTCTTTTCCCTTTGGGTGCCGGCGTGCCCGTCAGCTTGGGGAAATGGTACGACTCTGAGGGCCAGCTCCGCCGTTGCACAGCGCCGGCGGCGTTCCATGCGCTTCCAACGTACGAGGATTTTGCCTTCTGGTACGATATCGGCGTCAGCACCGGCGGAATTCTTTTTTTGGTTTATTTATTTATTTATTTCTTCGTTTATTTCATTTGTGTAAATTCTTTTACGTCCATGGCGCCGACTTGTCAGCGATGTAAAAGTCAGGTTCCGTGCGCTGCTGCGCTGCCGGGCGCCCCTCCTCCGCCAGTCTAACGTCTCGGGTACTATCCCCGTTGCCGCTCCGCTTTCCCTGTTGTCGATAAGATTTCGGCTCCTCCGGAGTTTTGGAGGGAGGGGGGAGGGTTTCCATTTCGTCCTGTGGCCTCCGGGAAGGATGTGAAATACGCCGCGAAGCCAGTCTTTTTATTGTTATTATTATTGTTATTATCTTATTTCCATCTATTTTTATTCCGTTTCGAGATGATTACGGTGTCGACGTATTCGACTTCGTAGCCTGAACCACCACGCGCCGGACGTGGCCCGCCATGTCCCCAGGCGCACGCAGACCCGGTGTTCCTCACAATCACGACAGTCCCCAGCCCCCAGACCAGGCAAAGGTCCTCCCCTGCCAGGACCGGCCGGCCCTGGCGCGCGCGGTAAGGAGCAGGTTGGTTCGCTATTCCTCAAAGTATCACCGCGTACATTGATTGCGAAGCACCAGGGCGGACAGTCCCCAACGGTCTGGGAGGGGAAGAGCCTCGTCCCCCTCCCCTCCCCCTTTCAACCTCTGATTTCTATGGTTCGTTATACGGCCGTATTAACCCATGGGCCTGGCTGGGCTGGAGTCTGGCGGGAACGGGAGCGCGCACGCTATGGAGATGGAGAGGCAAAGGGGATCTAGCGCGTACCAGCCGCCACAGCCATGTTTGTGTGTGTATGTGTGTGTGCGCGCGCGCGCATCTGGCGATATCCTGGTAATCGGCCGTCATGTTGGCAGCCGTACCGGGATCACGAGGCTGACAACGATTCGGCGTGGTCCTCGACTCGATATTTTTGCCGTTTTGGAGTCGCTCCATCACGGGACGCCGTATCTGGACGCTCCTATGGGCCATCGTCACCCGCTGCAGTGTTTGTTTTCGGTAGCAGATCGAAGGGCAACGCCGAGCAGACTGATTGTAGACTATGATCGGGACAGACAAGGGCCACGTCGTTTCACTGTCAGGGTGCGGAGCGACGCGCAAGTTTCCTAGTCAGGGTTTTGATTGATTCATGATTTCTACATACTGCTTTCCAAGGTGTGTTTGTGCTGTAAGTCCCACCATTTGGAACTCCCATATTACCAACCAGACCCAGACCTGGGGATCGCAAGCGTCCGGCCCGCCGAGCGACCCGATGCATTAAGGCGTCACGATTACCAACCCCGCACGAATGGGGTTGCGGACGGGATTTTACATTAATGCACTTATGTGCCACCACCGGTGACCTTGATGACCTGACCTGTTGTGGGAGTTAGCAAGCCGACACTGGAATAGCCTTCCCTTGGCGACAACATACCGTTAATCCACTCGCAGTCCGGGTGGCAGAGAGAGGCGACGACCTTGCCAACATCGGCAGGGACACCGACGCGCTTCAGAGGGTTCAAGTTGGCGAGGCCCTGGTCGATGATCTCCATGGGCATGCCCTTGTAGCCGTTGGGGACGTAGTGCCACGCGTTCTCGTCAAACATGTCGGTCTTGACACCGCCGGGGGCGATGGCGTTGACGGTGACGCCCTTGTGGCCGCAGTCGACGGCGAAGGCGCGGGTGAAGCCCTCGACGGCGGCCTTGGAGCCAGCGTACAGGGCGTGGTTGGGGATGCCGCCCATCTGGGCAGCGATGGAGGAGGTCAGGATGACGCGGCCGCCGCGTTGGCAGTGCTTCAGGCCCTGCTGGGCGACGAAAAACTGGCCGCGGGTGTTGAGGTCGAAGATGTTCTGGAAGAGCTCCTCGGTGACCTCCTCCTCTGGGCACCAGACCTCCTTGCCCGAGTTGGAAATGACGAAATCCATGCGGCCGAAGTGGGCAACGGCGCGGTCGAAGAGGTCGACAACCTCGGCGGGCTTGCTGATGTCGGCCTTGTAGGCGACGGCCTTGGCGCCGAGCTTCTGGATCTCGGCGACGACCTCCTCGGCGGCTGCGGCGGACGAAGCATAGTTGACGACGACGTTGGCGCCGCGCCTGCCGAGCTCGATGGCGATGCCGCGCCCGATACCGCGGCCGGAGCCGGTGATGAGGGCGACCTTGCCGACGAAGGGGCGGGCCGCATCGTACCCAGCAGCGGGCTGGGCAGCGGCGTTATCAGTCACTGCGGGGGCCATAGTGAAAAGACTGTGGCGGAAAGAATGGAAGAGGGTGATGAGGTGAGGATGAGAGCAAAAAGCTGGTCGTGGATGAGCGGTCGAGTCGAGGAAGTTATATACGGATTGGTTGGCACAGTTCTGTCGACGCTTTGTGTGGGCGAAAGGCGAAGCTCCGAACGCATGTCCGCCCGGTCGCCCACTGCCGCGCCTCCGCCGAGTAGCGAGGCACCTTGCATTTGGGGGTGGATTTGATCTAGGATCCGGGCCCGGGGTGACATTGAAGAGAGCAGGATGTGGCACTAGGAGACAAACGGGGATGGAGATGGCCCACGCATGGGCGCCCCCGTGCGCTTCTTGCCAAAGGACAGCAAAGGATGGAGAGTCCGTCGTCCTCGGATTAGACGCCACGGCGGGAGGTTGAGCCAGGGCTTGTGTAGCAAAACACTCGCCATTGTGCCCTTTGTTAGTCGTGCGAGGCAACACCCAAATCGCAGTCGATTTTTCAACGTTATGCTCTTTGTTGGCCCTTGACGATTGCTGAATTGGACAGGAATACGTCGCCGAAGACGTCTGGTCTGGGGGAAGCTGTTCCCCGGAGTCAGTCGCCGGAGGTTTGGAGGCCTAGGTAGGCCTGCCAAGGGGGGCAGGGGATGGATGGCGTTGTGGCGATCCGCCCCAGAACATCAATCTGCTGCAAGCCGTGTTCGAGATGCGTTGTGTTCTGCGTGTTTACTTTCTTTGTTCATCTTCTAGTTCCTGCATCGTGTTTACTCCTTCTTTGGTTGCCATAGCACTCGCACGCATGGTAGGCCACTGAACTGAGTCGGCATAATGGCGATGCGGCCACTAGGCTGGCGTAGCGTTGCAACTAAGTCCAGTCGGTGCCTATCAATGCCAGGAACCGGTGCGCGAACCCCAGCGCCGCCCTGGATAGACCACACGCCCCCGTCCCCAACGGAGGTCCGGCCATTCAAGAAGGGGTCAATCTGGTCCCCTTCTGCTTCTCTCGGCGGCGCACCCTCGTAATGGAATCGGTTGTCCGTGAAACTAGATGTTTTTCTGGAAAAGACAGCCGGTCTTTGGTCGCGTCAAGGGCCATAAACGCGAAGGCCCGAGTTGTTGTCGAGAAGCCTGGCTTGGTCAGTCACGGAAAAGGAGAGTGGCAGTGGGAACCAATCCTGCGAAGGAGTCTGCCTGACTGGCAGGTAGGTGCGTGATGAGTAAGCACTCCGCTCCGGGGTCAAGAACGGAAAGGAACAATCAATAAGCCGGAGCCGCCATGGACGGACCAGGGGGGAGGGGGGGGGGGGGGGGGTCCAGTCTCGCTGAAGCTCCCTCCCGCAATGGCGGGAAGGTCCACACATAGCCGCCGAACAACGTCAATCAATGTCAATGTCAACCATGCTCGACCGGGGTAGGGTTGGCATTTGCCCGCAACTGTTCTACGTATCCGGCATTTGGCGATGCACTCGGCCGAGTTGACTGGTCGAGGTAACCAAAGCCTGCTTCAGCTTGGTGCTATGCGAAGCGCGCAGCCCAAGACTGTGTGTGCGGGTTAATCACGCAAGTTGCCATCGGGCTCAGGACTGACGGTTGAGATTCTCCTCCATCACTCCAAACGCCGGTGAGCGAGCAACTCGCATGGGGATTTCCATATAATGACACGGCAGCAATATCTACTAACCGGCTGCCCGGTATTCAAGCTTCTTCGCCTTTAGCCCTCTCTGTCCACTATGCATTTTGAAGCCTTCCGCCGATGGAGACGTCACAGCAACAGCCACAACACAAACGACTCGCGGCATACCAGAAATCCCTCTGCCATAGGTACCTGAGGCCTGTTTTGAGCAATCTACATGCAGAAAATCGTCCTTCATCTGCCCGGCTCTCACGTACCACGAAACGGTACTCGCGTTACGTCACGAACCTCCAAACACCGATTGTAGTTTCTGTCCGCTCTTCGGTGTCAGAACTTGTTGTTCAAGTCGAGTCTAAGGCATCTCATGTTGTACCGCTATTAAAAACGATGAAAGACCGAAAAAGCGAGCAGCAACTCTTAAAAACGCGTCGCGAGACCAATATGCCACCCTTCACCTAGTACAGTAAGTACACTGGGCCCGGACGCTAGTGTTCCTCGAGCGCACCGGCCCGAAGGTCCGTGAATGCAGGCTCGAATCTGATCGACACGCGACATGCGACAGCCCATAGGCTCGGGACAACTGTACTGTAGGTCTAGAAGCTGTCTATGTGCAGCTCTGGGCCGCATTCCTTCGGCTTCAGATGCTAAATGTCTGGATGGCTCACCGAGCGCAGGCCGCGGCCCGCGTGCTCAAGGGCCTCGACTGACGTTTGCCAGCTTGGGTGTCGGCTTCCAGACCGGCACTTGAACAGAGGGTCCAGGCTTCAGTCAGAGCGTCTCGGGACATTACATAAATCACTGCTAAACATTGGCTACAATTGGTTGCTGGTAGCTGTTCTGCAGATATGCCAGATCAGATGCGCCATAAGATGGGTCGATGCTCGTCATCTGTGCGACAGGTCGTCAATGCCTCGGCCACGAAGATCACCGCACGTCTTGGCTTTCATCAGACGATAACGTTCGCTGCCAGAGGCGGATGTTTGATGAGCCGCCAACAAACTCGTTCGTTTTGAGGGTGCATTGCAACTGTTTCTAAATACTGCCCGACAAGGTTATGTTGAGAACTCTCATCTGCACGCACCAACCGTACCGCCAGGTCGGTGACGGGACATGTTCCGAGGAGTCCATAGATAGTTTCGGCGGTTATACCACGCGAAACTATAGCGGAACGGCCCAGTTCACTTTTGCCTTAGGGTTCTGCAAGAACATGTCGCACAATACACATCGGTCTCATTATCTAGCAAGGCATCGGTCTCTGTCAATACTGATTGGGGGACGGCGGCCGTTTGGCAGTCCTGGGCCGCTGTACGGTTTACCTCTTCCAGAACTGTCACGCTTGCCATCAGGCTATTCGCTGGTCTTGGCTGCATACCGGACCAAGCAGCCAGCCGTGATGGCATGGCGAATCCACCATGTGCTCAACAGACTTTGCGCAAAGCACAGTCCATTACTGCTTTCGCCGTTTGTCGTCACGATCATCTTCAGTTACATGAACCGACATCGCACGAACCGCTCGCAATCGGGAAAGCCTCAAGGGCGGAGGGGCGTTCTAGTCGCCTCAGTGTAAGTCTCTTGACTACCTTGAGGACTACTATCTACGAACACGCCTCGAGAGCCAGAATGCGACCCAAATACATGTTGTGTCTGAAAGGTACAACAAGGTCGTTCGCCTCTTACGCCCCCACCACCTCGGCGTGGGAGTTCTTGGCAATCTTCCGTCCCCGAGAAGGGGGACTGGGGGGGGGGGGGAGGTTCTTCCCGGAGTACCGTCCGTCTACTAGCATGACATCAGTTGCTACTCGCAGGTCGGCATGTCGCGGACCCCGTTTGACCACACCTTCCAGGCGATTCCTGTGTACGGGTCTGTAAAGCCAGACATACTCTGTAAAGCGCTTTCGAAAACTTGGGACGAGGCTTTCGCTTGTTTCGACACAGACTCTCAACGAACACGGCGAGTGACG
>MU842952.1:0-107515 GCA_030867305.1 Colletotrichum zoysiae | reverse complement strand
CTAGGCAGGTTCTGTTAATTGTAAGAGTTTATCAAAATCCCTCCTTCTCCCGCCCCTCAACCACCGGCTCATCTCGGCATAATAGGAGGGATGAGCCAGTAGGTAGCTTGAGCCATTCGCTGAAAAGTTTGCGTATGTAATAATAAAAAATTTGTCAACGTTAAAATATGGCAGGATGGCGGGGGGGTGGAGGATGAATGAGCAAGGGCAAACCAATGAGCCGGACCGAGGATTCGGGAGAGCAAATCCACGGGCAAGTGGGATGGAAGTCGACCGTGCGTTCCTACCTAGGTAGGTACCTACCTATAGTGTAGTACGTACTTTCGTTCCATGTCTGGTGTCAGGTCCGCCCAGTATTATGGCAAGCGCCACACTGCGTACCTACTGTCACATCGTTAGACGCATGCCTACCCCGCACAGTGTCTGCGCAAGCCGATAGATGACGTTTGCCAGCCGAATACGCAGAACATAGACACAGGCCGGGCTTGCTTGGTTTCTCTGCTCCGTTTCTTCATCGGCGCCTGGCTGTCTGTTCAGACGGTTTTTTGCTGATCCGATGCCCGTCCAATTCCAACATGCAGTTATTATGTAGTTACCTTGGATACCTACCTAGTTCCGATTCCAGTTTACAGACTGACACTGAGCACCCTCGCAAACGCCCAGCCATGTACTTCCCTCTCCTCCCAGCCGTCCAATCTCACGGAATCCCCGAATCAGGACCGCATTGAAGCACGGATTTTCCCCTCGCTCGCATCTCTCATCCCTTGGACTTGTTCTCGTCCCCTTCCTTCAAGGCCTCTCTTCTCCCTCGTGACGAATGGCTGGCTTATGATTGCTTGCTTTGCTACTGCTGCTACTAATACTACTACTGCTGCTCCTGCTGCTGTTGCACGCCAGCCAACGGTTGCCCTGTCCAGGTCCATCCCCTGCCGCTGCCCTGTTCCCTGTGTCATGCACTGCATTTCGTCGTCCTCTGATCCCCTGGCTTCCCCCGCTTCATCCCAACATCCATCCACCTCTTTGCTTGTGTTTTCACCTCATCTCGGGTCGTGTGACTTTCTCTACACTAGGCGGGATTGGGGTCTGTCTCGACTGCGCGACCACGCAACCATGGGCCCTCCATGCAATTGTGTAACGTTTCTTGGCATCCATCCACTCACTCGCCTTATTCTCATCCGTCATCTCGAGCAATGAGCTGCTGCTCATGGTCCTTCGTTTCCCACTATCCGCACTGGCTACGCTACCCTGCCCTTCGCCCCGGTCTCGAGCCCCGCTGTCTCGCCGGCTCCCGTAACTCACTGATCCCTCGGCAACTTGCAGCGGTCGTGGATCTGAGTGCACTGGTACTGCCCATGATTTGTCCCCCGTATGTATGTATGTATGTATGTATTCAACTCGATTCGCAGTAACCGCTCTGACAAGACACTCGGACAGTGCTGCCCATGATCTCAGACACGCCCGGTCTAAACCACTTAAAGAATAACAAGAACGCAGGAGGCCGGACTGCAAACCTGTCAGCCCGGTTCTGATTAAGCCACAGACAAAGGGAAAGGAGCCTCGGTCTTGAGAGGCTTAAGAGGCTAGGCTAGGCCTTTCCGGAGCCAGTCAGCGAGTATCTTTAGAGCCCCCTATACGTACTAGTAGGTGCGGCTTCGCAAAATCAATTCGCTGAGTCTGGCTCGCCAGATGTTGTGCTACATGCGCCTGTCTTTGCCTACTGCATGATGCTAGTGCCGCACTCGTCCATTCCTCGCCGGACGTGCGGCACAAACAAGCAGTCCAGAAGACATGTCAACACATGACAAACCTGCCAGCAACCGTACCGGATTGCCGGTACGGTTACATCAATTTCCCGTCCGTGGGCCATCTCGATCTCGCTAAGGCGGTACTTTCACCCCTCCTCATCTGGTATCGCCATCTCATGGCCGCTTCGGTTGCAGAGGCGCGCCGCCGAGGCAGACCAGACAACTCGTACAGACACGACCACCGCCTCTCCCCACTCCCGCATATGCGTTGCTTTCTACTATGAGGCATTTCCCATCCATGTCTCTCAACCCCTCATGGCCTCCTGCTGTAACGCATTCGGACTCGACGACGCGACAGACCTTCCCAATGCTATGCTGCAGCGCCCGTTTCGGCCTCCGCCTCTCAACGGCCCGGCGCAACTCACTCCCGTCTTTGGCCATTGGTCAGTCGGTACGCGAGTTGATTCGACAACGCTCTTCCAATCCTCATCCGCCCGGAGACAGATCGCCCTCCGACTAGCACCAGCATCAGCGAGGACATCGATCCTTTTCGTCCCCCTCTCGGCTCCAGCAGCTATGCGAGCTGCCAGCTGTTCAACGGTTCCACTATAAGGGCTGGAGGGGAGGCCAGAGCTTCCTCCGCACTCATTCTTCCGCCGCGCGTCGCCTGGCTGTTGTTGGCCCCTGCATGTGAGGTTTGGTCGGGGTATCGACTACGTATCTGCACAAGTCTGCAGGACGAGCAACAAGCGTGGAACAGCTGCAGCTGGCGGCCTCTTAATTGCGGACCTCTGCCACTTCTCTCCCTCATACACAGTATGGGCCTGGCCCTAGGCTGGCTTGGCTTGGCTTGGCTTTGCAGCTCTGATTCAACCTCAATGGCAGGGCGGCTCCCCCTCACCGTCTCTCCGAACGTACC
The DNA here is from genome assembly GCA_030867305.1 of Colletotrichum zoysiae. NCBI lineage: Eukaryota > Fungi > Ascomycota > Sordariomycetes > Glomerellales > Glomerellaceae > Colletotrichum > Colletotrichum zoysiae. The sequence goes on along the minus strand of MU842952.1, from coordinate 104,851 downwards.
ACAGCCGCAATTGGTAATACATATCACTGCTGCTCTGCGAAATGCTTGGCCCTGCCGGTCCCCTGTCCACTCGGGGGACTGAATGCCGGGGGAACTGTCCGAAAGGCATGGTCCCAATGCCCTCCGGCCGCGACTCGATCCATCTCCGGCTCGGGCGGGTAAAAAAGGGCTGTGGGTAGGATGCGCTGGTATTGATGCCAAGAGCAGTTGGCTTTCCCGCTCGTCATTCATTCACGCTCCTGTTTGCTGCCCTCTTTGCATCTGGCCTTCGCGCGTTTCTTTTGGTTCGCCCGAGGCATTCCCATTGGCGCGAGTGCGAGTGCAAGTGCATGTGCATGTGCTTCGCATACCCCCCTCCCTAAAACAAAAACCCTACAGCTGATGTTGTGATTGATTGTACGGGCGAAATAGCCCCAATGTCGAGACTGCCTGTGGCCGCCCAATACGGTCAACCACCGCTTCTCTTCCGCTGCTCTTCGGTATGTCCCCCCAGTCAAGGGCTTGGCGGTGATTTTGAATACTCACCTGTCCTCACCTGTGTCGGCGACCTCGTGTAGAGAAGCCCCCGTCGTCGGCTCTGGCAGAGATTGGCTCGAACGCGTCTCCCCACACGTGGCATGCCGCGACGTCTGGTGCAACTTCGCGATGCATACTATATCTGAGCTGACACGCCCACTCCACCCCCCTTCCTAGTGCCCGCAGCACCACACGGGTACCTGAAGTGTTCATGGGAGCTCACTAGTCAGCCCTACTGCGATCATGTACAGCCCCGTATCTTCCCACACTCTTTGTGTCTTTTTTCTTATCTCGTGTGAACCAAGGAAGAGCATTGGCCGGTTTGGTACTACCCTTCGCGAACCGCCGCCGTCCGGGAGGGGAGGGCGGCTGGAGATGGATGGGCTGGCTGCCCGACGAAGCGGTGTAGCCTCATCGAGGGATCTCCCACGGCGATCTTTCCAACTGTAGAATCGCTGCTTAACGGCCCGGGTGACCGGTGAACCTCGTTCGCTCCTCGGTGTGCCTTCGGAGGCCTACAGTGTTGGCACGTGGTGGTTACGTGCCGGCTCGCGGGTTGGGACCTGTACTTCGAGGTCCTTTGCTTGCTCATCGACAACACCGTTATAGCTGACCGTGCCAAGGTCAGTCGGGGACTAGCCCGCACTCTGTCAGTTCTCATGGGAGACGGGGGCAGGATGGGCGTTCTTGTCCCGTCGGCCGTCTCGGCTAAAGCTTAGCATTGTTTCGCGTCGCCTGGTGTGGCGTTGTCTTCCTAGAGGCCTGGGAAACAGGTCGGTTCTCAGATCTCAGGCGCTCTTGGCTTCGGGTGAACACGGCGAAGGGCCTCGCCGTCGACAGATAAGGAGAGAGGCAGGATTTGCGGCGTAGGTGCGTCGGAGGGTGCGCGATGAAGGATGGATGATGATGACTTGGAACTCTCGTCGGATGGTGTGCGACTTGGAGGAGCTGAGGTGAGACCTGTGGTCTTATGAAAGAGAGGTCAGTCGGGCGGTTGGGTTAATACATGAGACGGCCTGTTTTTGCTGCAACTGCAGCTGTTGTTGTCATTGCTGTTGCCGTAACACTTCGGTTTGGCATTTTGTAAGGCTGGTTGATTGATGGGTGTATCGAGCTCTGAGGCGGGTCTTTGCCACCGGCAAGACTCTTGCCTCTGACAACATTGGGTCTTCCCTACAGGGTGCCGTTATGGTATGATGGTGCTGGATAGGAGGTCAGACTCGTATATTTGAGCCGTGCAAGTATTCGACGACTTGGTCGTGGGTCCCCTCGGAGGCGCTGGTTTTATATGTTCGCGTCCCAGTATTTTCCTCTCCGCTGTCGGCCTGGGTGGGATCTTTTTGTCCGTCTGGTCACGACACATTCAGTAGCGTGGCCTTGCTTCGCAAGGGGTCGGACTTCCCACATGGCAAGGCTTGTTCACAGAATTACAGGTATAACTCTAGCAATGTACTATGAATCCGATATTGCCGAAGCACGTGAGTCGGTAGAACATATGACACGTGACGTAAGTAAGGGTGGTCAGTTTGTTATATGAAAGTCCAGAGTATGCATCACACAACAATTCTTGTGCCAAGGTGCCTAGCTATAAATTGACTTCTATGTGTCTGTTTTGAAAGCCAGTCGCCAGGTGTAGAATAACGAGCCTCACTCTCCCTCTTCTCTTCGGGATGTTATACCCATGCTAGTGCTCTACGGTAGACTTGCATGGCGTAGCCGCAAGCCAATGCTTTGGAGGAACATGGTAGACGAGAAATAGCGAAGGAACTGTTGGTCCGGTGCTTGTTGGCACATATGAGTTGTGACACAGGGTGGCAACGGGCGTTTTTCTCCATTGTATATGTGCTATATATCCCTGATACATGACGCGTGCAAGGGTGATTCTGGCACGAACGAACGAAGGCAAGAGCGGCTGCAGAACTCTTCCATTCTTGTCCGGGAACTCTGGTGTTATGTACAGCCGGAGAAGACGTTACAGAAACTTGGCTCTCAGGACTCAACCGTCGCGGTTTAGTAAACCAGCACTGAGAATGGCCAATGGAGGGAAGTCTGCAGGCGACGCCTGACGAGGTGGGTTGGGCAGCTATAGTTCCCATGACTACTCTTGTATTGTTGGTAAGATGTTGCGTCACGGCGAGAAGGCAGATGCTGTCCTACCTACTGTAGGAGGAACAACGTCGGTGTTGATTTCCCCATGCTGAGGCAACGTGGGACCACAAAGCCAGCGGCTAGTGCGCCAGACCAGCAGAAAAAATGTGCCCGGCATCCCCCGGGCTTGTTTCGACGTCAAGCGGTACGTCATGGGGCCATGTGTCTGCAGGCACACTGCTCCTACGTGAACATATTCTTGGAGTGTGCCCCGCAGGTTACCAAAGTAGCGCCCGAGAACTGAAGGGTTCCGTGCACAGGTTTGTAGGGATTCACTCGCCTGGAATTCAGTGTTTTCCATTTATATATCCGGAGGCGTAGCCATACATACGCCAGGGCCTGTGATATTAAGTTGGTACAATAAAGGTGTAACTAGGGTCAAGGACAGGGCAGGATTGGTTTCCTGCAAGCCTTGGATGGAGAAGGCCCCGGCCGGGGTATCGACGTGCTTCCTGGCTCGGTCTGGGCCACTCATCACCCCTTTCCACCGCAAAGCGGTGCGCGTCGTTCCGGGATTGAATAATTCTCGAGCATACACCATTCGGTTCTTTCAGAGGCTCTGTCTGGAAACGCCAACTGAGCATGGATATTGTAGCGCCGAGAGCGTGTGGTGGAGGATGCACAGAGAGTCCGGGTAAAATTACATTTGACTTCGAAACCGGGTGCGCAAGAATTGCTAAGATGTGAGAGCTGCCGGGCCACTAGGCCAGCTGCCCGTAGACTTTATAATGGCAAACGGTGCGTAATGTCTGCATATTCGGCAGACTGGAATAGGAAATCGATATTCTCTAGTGCTCGTCCATCCAGAATCTTGCTCGCAGCCCATGCACATGGACTAGACGATAGTTGCCAGCCGCCGGTAAACACACCGCACTGCTTGACCAAGGACATGGTCCAGTGATGCCCCTCTGCGCCTGAAGTGACTCGTGGACGAGACAAACAGAGCCCGGGTTCAAGGCGAGGGGTAAAGGCGAAGCGATTTCAGACTGCATGCTATTACAACAGCACTGCTGGACCTTGGCGGTGAGGCATTTACCAGAACCGGCAGCTTGTCAGTAGCAAACGATCAACTACATGCCTCCAAGTGCTATCTCGACGGCGAATCCCCTTTATGCTGCGGATCTCCAGTCATTGCAATGAACAAGCCCTGCGCCATCGCTTTCGCGCCATGCCGGGCTTGCACTGCCATCTCGTCATCGCCAAAGAAGTCCTCCCGCATTTCCTTGGCCGCCTTGCGGCCTCTGGTGCTGAAAAAGCAGCAGCAGCCGCCGCAGTCTAACAGGGAACGCAGCATGCGAGGCCCCGTGCCGAAAAATTGTGTGAGCGTCGCCCCCAGGCCTCGCTGCATCTGCAGATACTCCTCCTCGGTGACAATGATCTTGTCCGGGAGGACGGCTTCCCAGACGCCGAATATGTCCGAGATCTTGCCGTCGGCGGTACGGAGACGGACCAAGGCCACGCAGCCGGTCATGGAGCGCGACAGGAAGGTGAGGGTGCCGTAGACGGCACCGGCCGAGCAGGCCGCATGGTAGTTGCTGATGGGCATGCCTGGGGAACGCATGGTTAGCCGGAGGTCTGGGAGCAATGAAGAACACGGCCCTTACCTTGGTTTGCAGCCATACGCGCAAAGACATACCCGCCAAGCGCGTCAGTAGCAACAAGGAATATGGCGTACATCTTCAAGAGTCGGAATAGCCACGTTAGCTGCTGCAGAATCACCGCGTATGATGCAACAGAAGTTGCTGTTCGGCAAAGCAAGTGCGAAGGCTGTCATCGGGTCCGCCAGTGTTGACTTACCCAGCGGAAGTAGTCCACGTTCCCGTCCTCGTCCGGCTTAGGTTTGATATCGCGGACCCCTTCGAAAAACAACGGAACAGCAGCGACGACTGCCGCGACCACGAGTTCTTTGGGTGCTGCTTCGCCGTCAAACCATGCCTCTCCAGCATCAACAGGCTCGGTGGGAATGTCGACTCACTCTCTTCAAGCAGGATGTTACCCACCTCCGTCACCAAAAGGGGGCAAATGCCGAACGAGGACGTGATCAGAAAGAGGAGGACGCGGAAGACCATGTTGACGCCGTTCTTGAGGACAAGCTCCCGGAACGATGTCAGAACGGCCTTCGTCAGCCCAGTGAGGGCGCCCAACTGGATGGCCCGAGTCGACGCAGCGACTCCGTTCAGCCCGGAGCCGACCTTGGCCGCCGCGGCGCCGGCAGCGGCGTTCATAGCCATGTCGATGATGGCGAGCAAGCCGAATCCCCAAACTGCCCGGAAGGTGTCAGCCAGCAAGTCTCGCGTCCGGCAGGAAGGTACTTACCAGCTCTCCATGGTGCGCTGTTCACCGTGACATACGGCGGTTGGATTTCGACGCTGCCCTGTGGGACAACTCGAATGCTACCCCGGTCTACCTCTTCAATGGATGATGTCTCTGCGTCTCTCCCGGCAGCAGGCGGTGTCTGATTGTCCTGCGCCATGTTGACAAGCTTCGTGTTGTTTGTTGTTGGCTGAGACGCCCAACAGGTTGTCGCCGTCCTATTTATCGAGAAAACGCTCTCAATACCCAGATTTCACCTCGGGCTAAGCAACCCAAGCTGCCGTGCCGTCGTAACACAGCATGAATATACCCGCTTCCTATGCATGGGGCTGAGTTGCCAATAGCCCCGAACATCATGTGGTGCCTCTGACCCTTGGACAAGGATGCTCCCGAATGGCGTGTGCTTGAATGTAACTATGGCTAAACCCGAAAGGGTGGCGTGGGAGAAATCAATGAGAAGAAAAAAAGCCTTCCCAGGAGCCTTCTCTGCAAAATGTCTCTTGGCGGTTCAGCTGGGGCTGAATGGCATGTCACGTCAATAGGTATGTACTTCGTATAGTTACGCTCCCCACTTGAATGCCAAGACAAGTGGCCGTAAGCTTTTAGTGACAAGCTTTTATATTGGGTGAGTATACTCATCCTAGGAGCAGAGCTAAGACCCATCGAGACTAACACCGCAGCATGGCGCAGGCTCCCGTCGTACAAATGCCTTGCTCCCTTGACGTGAAGGTGCCCAACGGGGGGCCACAAGAGGCCCGTTGGAAATCTGCCTCGCCTTTGGGTCTCTGGTTTTGTGAGTTTTCTAATAAGACACGTGTTGGTCTGAATGGATGAAGGCAGTTGATGAGTTTTGCTTGCGATGTCGCATAAGTTGTACCTAGCCTATATCCAAAACCCTCAACGTAACCAGATTCTCAACGACGCCACGATGGCTGAAGGTGGGCAAACGCAAGGAGCCTGCGTGATTGAAGCAAATCCGGATGTTACTGGGACGGGAGTTCGTCGGATCAGCGCACCCGTTCTTCTCCTTGATGCTGACCGTATCCGTAGATCCGCGCTTCGATTTATGCCCTCTGCTTAGCTTCCGGTATCCTCAAGACCATTATTCAGCTGGCCACCTCCGAGAAGAACTACACCGAGTTCTGCCAGGCCATCAACTCGGCTCTGCAGCTCCAAGGCCTTGCATTGCTCTGTACCGCCGTCTACCAGACTTTCAAAGGGCAGCTGACGCTGTTCCACGCCATCTGCGTGCTGCATCTCCTCTCGCTGCTCGGCTTCGGCCTCGTGGCGCAGCGCCGGTACCAGGGCGGCGGTCTTAACCGGTGGCTAGTGATGGCGGCGCTCCGGGTCATCATCGCCTGTGCCTTCACCGCGCTCACCGCGTATATCTGGGCAACCGCGCCGACGTTCGGGAGCCAGCCTGACTGCAACGCGTCGACGGTCTATGTCGTCTTCGGCGTGAGCATCCGGGCCACCAACGATGTCTTCCGCTACGTCATCCTGGCGCTAATGGCTTCTATGGCTATCGGTTGGGTTGTGAGCATGATCGTGTACGGCTTCCTGGCCCACTGCTGCTGCGGGGGCGTGAGGTCGGGCATGCAGTGGGCGCGGCAGGTGAACCCGGACGTTGAGGTCTTGAAGAACGTCGTCGGCCGGATCAAGGTCTCTGACCCAAGGTACAAGCGGAATATCATCTCCGGGCAGGTGGTACAGCTCTTCATCCAGACGGGCATCAATGTCTATATGATTGTCACGCTGGAGCAGATTGTCAGGCGAAACAGTTTGTCGGAGGAGGAGAAAGATTGGACTTTTGGGCAGGTCCTGGCCATCTTTGTCCTACTTGGGGTTGTGGTCGAGGTGATTAACATCCTGCTTCCTAAGCTGGATGACCTCCCTGCAGAGGTGCCGACGCAGGACGCGATTGAATTGCGGCCGCAATGTAATGCAGGCGACAGGCGGATGCTTATTCAGTAACCTGGAAAGGAAAGATGATGTTATCACAGCGTTATTGTAAAGAGCGACCGACAGTTTTATCGCCATCTTTAAGACATGGGTAACCTCCGTCGACCCTCGTGACGTTGTTGGCTCACTTACAGCATCTCCATCGACTTTCGGTCAACATCACAACATCATTCAATACCACTCCGCCTCGCATGAATGGTGCCATGACAGCAGAGCCACTAGCTCTTGGATTGGGACGAGGGCCTGATTACTTTATTGAGGTCTTGGACGCAAGCAGATATCATACCCATAAGTAAAAGGAAATATCGGAAAACAGATCCCGACGCCTTCCGTCAAACGCCAGGCAATATTGTCCAGACACACGCATATAGCTGCAGTCTCAGGGTCTCTCATCCTCACCAGTCGTCGACTTCGAACCGCCCGTCATGCTAGAAACCAAGTCTGCGAACCGCCCTTTCGACGCGGTGAAGTGGCTTTCGGCCCTCGGTGTGCCCGCTGGCGTAACGCCTGGAGAAGTCCACTCCACAACGTCGGCCACCTCTTTGTAATGCTCCCGATCCTTGACGAAGCGCGTCAAGTACATGGTTGTCTGACGCGTCGGCTTCTTCATGATGCGTTCCACCTCGGCCTCGTAGGCCCTGTCGTAGATGTTGAAGTCAACGTTAGTTGGTGACTCGGCTACGTCACCGGCAGAGGGCTCGTCCTTATTGAATTCATCCCGCGCACCGACGCCGATGCCGAGAATGAGTGGCTCTGATTCCGGCCTGTCGTTGGCGAAGGGGATACCTTGCTGCTTTGAATACTCGCGGCGCTTGGCAATCAGGGCCTCAATGTCCTGCTTCTGCGCGTCTTCTCGAGCAGGATCAATCGAAGGGGTAGAAGGGGCAGAATACCCATCCCTCGAAGATTTCGAATTCTGCCTCTGTCTAGAGAGGATTCCCTTGAATTTGTGAATTGCTTTCATCTGAAGTAATAGTCAGTTCTCTCCCCTCTCAATCTCTGGAAGCTTACGTACAACACATAGGAGGTGATTCATTTTGCGCGTAAAGGCGCGGCTCAATTCAAGCTCGTTTGGGAGCTCCACAATGACTGAGCAGTTATCTTCCTTGGACAGCAAGGAGTCAGTCCCCTTTTTTGTCACCCATGGGTGTTCCTGTGAAGCGTCAGCAATATGGAAGGCATAGCGCAGAGGTTGGACCCACTCGCAACTCAGACATCCGGATTCGCTTCTGAGGATCCTTCTCCAGAATTCTGTTCATCAGGTCTACGAAGTCGGGGTTTTCGTCCTCTGGAAGGACGGGGGATTCCGTCTTGATGGCTTCGTACATCTCGAGCACGCCTTCCTCTTCGAAAGGAAGCTTGCCATAGCGCAGGCAGTACAGGGACACACCCATAGACCAGATATCAGCGGCCCTGCCATCGACATCACCATGTTTGAGTACGCAAAGCTCTGGGGCCAGAAAGGCGGGGGATCCGGCAGACTTGGCCGTCATCATACCCTCGCCAGGCTTCTCGAACATCTCCGAGACACCAAAATCTACGATTTTCAGAACATCGTCTTCTGTGAGGAGAAGATTGTCCGGTTTGATATCGCGGTGGATGATGCCTTGCTCATGTACTAGGGCGGTGTCAGCTCGGCCGAGGGCGGACCACGGGGGCGACTCACGGTATTCGATGCCTAGGATCAAGTCCCGGAACCCGTAACGGCACAGATCTTCGCCATATGGCTCTGCTTTCTCGGTGAGCCCGACCTTCATGACGACCCCTTTCTTGCACATCTCGAGAACCATGTACAAGGAATCCTCTTCTGGGTCGTCGAGGACCTCGATCAACTGGACCAAGTTTGGGTGGTTCAGCTTCTTCATAATGGCGATCTCCTGCCTGATGAAGAAGAGGGCGTCGTTGACGTTCCATCCAGGCTTGCTCTCTTGACCAAAGTCGCCAAAGTGCGGTGAGAGAGGTGCGTTGAGGCTTACACGGTGGGCAAAGCGCTGGGGCCTGCGAGCGCCCTGTCGAAGGATGTTGGACTGGGCGCGTTTGCGCAAACGGACCTTGGAGAACTCCTTTACGGCCTGCGAGAGGTGAGTGGCAATCTTTCTTGTGACCAGGAACTCATACGTATTCAGTGCCAAATTGGTCAGTCGCGAGGTGAACGGCACCATATGACCCTCGACCAATTTCCTCTTTGATAAGGTACTGGTTAATTCGGTGGTGGCTCGAGCCATCGTGGCTCTCGGTACCGTATTCCGTCACGGCATTGAGCGTTTCCTGGCACTGATGAGTTCTTGGACGTCTGGCGGTGCGCATGTCATCATGGTAACTACCCCGCCCCCGCCCCCGTCACAAATCACACAGCGCGGCGAGGTTGGCGGGACAGGCTCATGGCAGACGCACCTTGACTTCACGATGGGCCGAGGGCGTTCGTCGATGGTGCCGCAAGGGGCTTTGAAACTTTGTTGGCTGGGCTGTCGAATCGGATCTGCACCGAGTTTGCGACGGAATGTTAGATCTTTTCGCTGCGTGGTGGTGGAGCGCGGGGGAGGCAGTGCAAGCTGCTGCAGCGCATAGAGAGAGTAACCTGAACGACCGACGTACATGTGGGCAGCGAGCGGCGGACGAGTTCCGGTAGACCCTTCGCCGTGGAGTCCTACGGCAATGGTAGGCGATGGCGTGTCGAGGGCTGCGATGGACGTCGAGGCCATGGCCGTCGTCGGCGGGCTCAGAGAGTCGCCGGAGTCCGTCATCTTTGCCTTCGCACGTGGAGATGGAGGGGAAGGGAAACCAAGCTCGACGCGACGTTGGAGAATACAATTTGTTGGAGAGGTGGGGGGCGGGAGCTATCGAAGCTGCTACCTTATGTACCTAGGTATGTCAGAGGTGGATGGATGGATGGATGGATGGATGGATGGACGGATGGATGGACTCGAAGCACGAGAAACCGGAAGCGACGTTCAACGACGTTTGAGGGTATGGTAGGTAGGTAATTAAGCAAAGCAAGAGCATTAAACTCGGAGGATTGACATGTGCGACAGCAGACACATAAAATAGGCGTTTCTTGCTTCCAGCTGCGTTGGTGTCACCACCCATTCAGCCCCGACGTCAGTCAGGTTTTCCCAGGATCAAGTCCCCAGTTTCAGCGCCCATGCGGTTCCGTGTTATGCGTACGTTTCTCAAATCTCAGCGTCTCCGGCCGTTGTCATTGGGCGCGCATTGTAGCTCGGCAGGTCCCTCCACTCAGTGCATCGCCTTCTTTGGGCTGACTATCGATCCTGGTAGGGCCAGTGCGAATCCATCCCCCCTTCCTCTGCGCGCCGAAGGAATTACATATACGTTCCGTCCGGGGGGCGGTGGTGAGTAGGTAAATCCATATCATATGTAAGAGCTCCACCGTAAGGCAGCCAACCCAGGTGAACAGGGCCCCGCCATTGGCCCCCCTGTACGCAGCCGGACCAGCTACCTACCTAGGTACCTACTGTACAGCTCCAGGGTCGCCCTCTCAAAGCCAAACGCAACGGTAGCCTTTGCTTTCGGGGCTTGGGGCCACTCAACAACGACCACCACCGCTTATTCGGCTGGCCTGAGCTACGTGCCGAGACTCCTTGCGACTGTAAATGTCCCCAGACCCGTGATACCCAGCGGCTCCAACAACAAGCAGACACGACACGTTGACGAGGACCCCGACGACCCAAGTCGACGACATATTCCTCGATATACATTGCATACGACCATCGTCCCTTCCAAGCGGCATGCGCCCCTAATCCCCTCGGTCCCCCCCTCTCCTCACACCGACATCCAACCCCAGCCCGGTGCACCGCTGCGCCGCCCCATCCCGCCCACGATGGTCGTCTACTCCTTCTACATTTTCGACCGGCACACGGAATGCATCTACACAAAAACGTGGCTCCCCGCCGAGCGACCGGTATCCCAAACGACCCTTCCTGTCCCGGGCGCGACACCTGGCTCGGGCGGCCCGCCGTCGCAGCAGCTGCGCCGGAGCCAGGTCAACTCGGCAAAGGACGACGCCAAGCTCATCTTCGGCACCGTCTTCTCGTTGCGCAACATGGTCCGCAAGCTCGGCGGCGATGATGACGCCTTCATCAGCTACCGCACCTCGACCTACAAGCTGCACTACTACGAGACACCCTCGAACCTGCGCTTTGTCATGCTCACCGACACGGCCACCCTGAGCATGCGCAACGTGCTGCACCAGATCTACATTAACCTCTGGGTCGAATATGGTACGGCTTCCATTCGTCCAAGGGGTAAAAGGCCCCGACCTGGGGGTCATTTGCTAATATGTGTCTTCTGTAGTTGTCAAGAACCCCTTGGCGCCGGCCGAGCATAAAGGCGGCGAGGGCGTGAAGAACGAGCTGTTCGAGCTGGGTCTAGACCAGTTTGTGAGGGGCCTGATGTGATGGAAACCCATCGCCATGGAGCAGCGAAAATAAACAACACGACGAAAGACGACACGTGGTCTCATGACTACCTAGGCCCCAAACAAGTCGGGCATCGTGACGGGCTATCATTCAATTCGCCCTGGCGACGAGCTTGTGTGCAAAGGGCGAAGCCGCAGAAGGCCTAGATATCGAGCTTAGGCCCAAGCTCAGGGGGCATGTGGGCTGAAAATAGAGCCGAAACCCAAGGTCGATGGGAGCCTCGTCACAATGAGGGAACAGCTCTCAGGCCGAAGACGCCAGACGGGATAGACTGAGAGAAAAGAGCGGAGCTACCGCCTCTTATTCTAGGCCATACCCCGTTAAGTATTGGTACAGATCCGAGATGAATCATCCATCTCTTGCCATAGAATTATACAAATGATACCTCATGACTCCTGTGTCCAGTTTCGCCCATCCATCCACGCCACCGTACCCATGATACTCATTAAAACTTGGCCGTATGCTCAACCCATGCATCAAAATCATGTTCGAAGCGGAAGATGCATTCCTGGAAAGCTTGGGCTTATCCCTATTTCGTGTCAACGGCCCGGCCCCATGCACTCTCAAAGCTTGTAGCCGGGTTCACCATGACGACGCTCTCTTCCCCAGTTCCCTGCGTTGCCCCCTGCGTCTGGCTGGATATGTTGGTGGCACCCTGGCTCGCCCTCACATCTACGGCGCTCGCCATGATGCTGCCCTCATCGTCGTGGATCTCGTTCTCCCAGTTGCTCGAGTACACTACGGCTGCGAACCCCTCGAGGTCGCGCACCTGCTCCATCTCTTGGAGATACTCGTTGGGCATCCCGTTCCCAATAACGTGCGCCTGCCGCGTGAGCACTGAGAGGATCTTGGGCAGCAGAACGATCTGCGACGTGCGCGGCTCGGACTGCGCCAGGTCGGGCTTGCCGAACGCCGCCGACGCGAGATTCTTGTCCACGAGCAGGGAGAAACCCGCGTCGAGGATGAGAGTGAGCACGTGCGTGAAGGAGGGGGACTCGATGAGATCAGATGTCTCGTCGAGGAGCCTCCTCACGGCGGGTGACGACGAAGGCGACTGCGACGTGGTGCTTTCGGACAGAACCACGATGCTCTCCTCGAGGATGCCCGACTCACGCAGGACGTAGTCCTCGCGGTCACGTGGCGGGAGGAGGTAGGGCAGCCACTTCGCCGCCCGGCGCTCCTCCGGGGTAGCTCCCTCGACAATCTTGCGCACCGCGAGCGTTAGCTCCGAGAACTGCTCGAAGCTGAGAAGGTCGCGCGGGCTGAGTTGGCCAAAGACCTGGCGGACGGCGGCCTCGACGCGCTGGCCGAGCTCCTTCCATCCTTCGTTGAGGAGCCACCAACTGAAGGTCAAGTACCGGCGGTTTGTCTCAAAGTCGTTGCCGTAGGGTTGGTTGAGGCCATCGTCGTCGTTGTTTTCGAGGCTGATGGTGGCCTGCGCGGTGCCGGTGGCCAGGGATATCACGCTCGACAGGTAGCTGCGGCGGCCGAGGAGGTTGAGTTGAACCCTCGTGAGCATTGTCAGCAATGCGAGGGTATACAGCAGTGTGAATGCTCTCGTAATGGCTATGCTTGTGGTCAGTATCTCCCTTACACTTGTCGCATGCATTGCTTATTACTCACAGCTTATCGTCAAATCATCCCACAACTGCCTCTTGGATTTCTTGTTCTTCTGTGCCACCGCCGCAGCCGCCGCCGCCGCAGCGCCACCATCCTGCGACGCACTGCCCTCGGCTCCTTCCGCGGGCACGGCTGACATCGCGCTCGGCACCGTCACTATGCTCGCATGCACGCCGCTCTCACTCTGTACGCTGCTACTGACCATGCTCCTGCCGTCGTCCTCGGTCATGGTGGTATCGGCAATGCTCGGGGGGCTGACGTTCTCGCCGGCCTTGAGACTCTTTGTTTGGCCCTTCATCTTCTGTATCTCATACGTGATACTCTCCGTATTCATGGCCTCAAGGATGTTGGTCGTCGCAGAGGGGAGGAGGGCGAGGACGGTGAAGGTGCAGTCTTCCTGGTTCTGCTCGAATCGACGGCGGAGGCTGCTCCCATTGCGGTTTATTGTTAGCCAGATGGGTTTTCATAGATAGAGAAATGGGATTCAGGACAGGACGAATGAAGGGGGGGATAGACTCACTTCTCCTTTGCGATGCGGTCGCTACCCATGCGCTCCCGCGCATCGTTAACCTTGCCCAGAACATACTGCGTCACGAGATAGCCGGCGCCGACGACTCCGACGCCGATGGCGAGAGGCGTCCTATTCCGGCGGAACCATTGCCGAGTCGCTTCCAACATGGTAATCTGATATGCGCCGTGGCGAGAGGATGTGTGAGGCGGCTCCGGAGTTGAGGCTGGGGGAGAGTACTAAGAGATTGTAAAACGAAATTGAATGGTGACCAGGGAGCGTAAGGGAAGAAGTCTGATGGATCGATGAGACTTTGATTGACTTAGTAAAACAAGGTTTCAAGAAAAAAGAGGTCGAGAGTTTGGTTTAAAGCGAACTGAGATTTCTCTATTCTCCCAATGCGCCCGAGACTGACTGTTCTGAGTGGGCTGTGGAAAGGCTTGTCGGCAAGTGATGACTTATTGGGGCAGTTGAGAGCTAGTGCTTGCTGCTGCTCTGTGAGTCGTGAACCGTGATTACCTCGGCCCAGCCACACACACGTCCCGCGTCGCCTCATTAATTTATGCTCGTGGAACCTATTTGAGCCCCAGCTGTGGCTAAACCTCTCGAGCAACAATGTTGCCCAAGGTACCTATAGCGTACCTATTCGTAAGTACCGACGACCACCGTCTCCCCAGGCCAGGACCCAACTCGGGTGAACCCCCCCAATCTATCCCCTGCCTTTAATCCCCCCCCTTCCTCCTCTCCTTCCCGGACCATGCGCCCCCCTCCCCCTCTCCGCTGCCCGCCCCCCCCCCCCCCCCTTATCGGTGCGGCGCATATGCACTGGGCTGAGCTTTGCCCCTCAGTATATGACACTCGCTCCCTTATCACTATCAGAGAGGCCGGCCCCGGGTGTCACTGCTTACTTGCGTTGCGGCCATCATTCCTACGCCTCACGCCGGCCGCATTGTCCAACGACCACTACCGTTACGAAATCCGCATACAACAGATAACGCTCACCAGACACGATGCAGCAGCAGACCCCTCCCGAGTTCATCCTGGACGCCTTTGCCGACCCGGCGTCTGTCCGGGATGTAGTCAAAGGTATACATTTTCCCCACATGTCACTTCTCTCTTCCTGCAGCCCGCGGCGGCAGCCCTGCTAGACGTCATATCCCTCGCGCGAACGAGCGACCTTCCGCATCTGAAAATAACATGCTGCCCGCCTTCAATCTCCTTCCACCTGCCTCAACATTCGGACGCAACGGTTCCGATTAGCTGGAGACTAACACGAAGCCTATAGGAATCCTCCACACAATCTTCTTCCACCGCTTCTTCCCCGCCGTCGTCCCCTACACCCGCGAGGTCCTCGACTTGACCCTCCCTTATGTCGACGACGTCGAGCTCGAGACCATGATCGAGCAGCGCGCCACCGCCCTGGTCCGCCAGCTCGACGCCGAGCGGTCTTCATCGACGTCGACAGGCTCGGGCGGCGGCGGGGGAGGGCGCGGCCAGCTCAACGTCCAGTTCTTCGAGAAGAAGCGCCGCAAGGCCTGGCTCATGCGCGGCGACGAGGAGGTCTGCTGGGAGTGCTGGACCGTCAAGGTCACCGTCGCCGAGCCGCGGACTGAGACGGGTAGGTGTTACCCTCCACGTTCCCGTTCCCTTTGTAAACACAGTTCCCCCGGAGGACGAGGACGGAAACTGACCGACTTTGGTGATACTGCAGAGCGCGCAAAAGTCCGCAAGGCCATGGAACAGACCCTGATGACGACCGTCATGAAGGTCATCACCTTCGTCAATGCCCACAAGGACCATATCCCTCCCATAACGACGCAGGGGTCGAACCCTTTTCCCTACCAGATCAATATTAACCAAAAGGAGTCCGGATGGGCCACGAGGATGGGCATATACTGACGGGAAAATGAGATTTGACCGGGGTATTTGAGATCCGAGATTTCATAATATCGGCAGGGACTTTGCGAGAGGAGATGGTTATGAATGCATTTTTTTATTGTGACAATACTCAGCACTGGCAGGCATCGGCAGGGATAGAGGTATGTAGGAAAGGGCGGACAAATGGCGTTTCTTTTGAGACAGGGCGAGAGTTACACAAGGGCATGGACAATTTTTTAGGCAATTGTTGTTATCTAGAGAGCATTCCAATTCGATACCCATTTCTGAGTTGACGATCAGATACGCGTGTTAACGTATATGTATGTAAACGAGCGACCTCAGCATATTCCGGCGTTTCATGAATGAGAATACAATATAACATTGCAGTAGGTTTACAGGGCGTGTTAGCGAACTCCGTCATTTCACAGGTCCCAACATCTGCAGAGTGTTTGCTCCAGTACTAGAATTCATGATCACTACCAGCATCTTCAGCAAACAGCAAAGAAGCGTATCCGGCTACAGCTGCACACTGAACCTGTGTTGTCCTACACACTATACATCCAAATGGGCCGTTCTAACCCAACCGAAGAATCAAAGTTCCGACCATACCCATAACAAGACAAAATGATCCCAAGTCCAAATGGACAGGGCAAAAGGGGAAAGAAAAAGAAAGAAAAAAAAGGCAGAACCCAATGTCTCCCCGCTTTCCCCCCTCCAAATGATGTTCCTCGCCGCCCAAAAGCCAGATAATATGTGCACTGCTTCGTTCATTATCATAAGCAAACAATCATGGACAAGAGAATTGTGAAAGCCTCAAAGCCCGTATCAGACATTAGTCTTTAAAGCCAAATCAGCCCAAAGTGTTTTTGGTTCCCGCTCCATTATCGTGTGGCTCAAAACAGTCGCGCAAATGCCTAAGCATCGAGGACGTCATGCCAGTGAAGTGCATTCATACATCGTAACGGTCGTCATGTCTCAGCGCCAATGAGACTCAAGGGTCTCATTGTGAAATGAGATTAAAATTGCGAGGTGTAACTCCGTCCAAATGCGGGCTTGCCAGGCTTGGAACCCGAAGACTTGGGCTGCGAGCCAGAGCCGATCTTTTCGAAGCCTTGCAGGATGTCGAGACCCGAATACTCAGTAGCCTCTTCCGCCAGGAAGTCGGATGTGTCGAAGGAGAAAGAGGGCCAGTCACCCTCGGCCGCCACCTCGTAGAAGGAGTTGGAAATCTTGGTCGGCGAAGGGAACCTCCATTGCGACGCGCCGTCGTTGTTGGCCTTGATGGGCGAGGAAAGCCCGTCGAAAACCTTGCTGGGGGTCTCCCACATGGCGGTGGACTGCGCTGGGGCCTTCAAGAAGGGCGTCGAAAGCACCGACTTGTTGCCATTGCCAGAGTCGTTCATGTCGGTCAAGGCATTGGCCGAGTGCGTGCGCTCAGGACGGGGTCGTTTGCCACTAGACTTTTTGGAGGGGGACTCTTGCGGTAAACCGTCGAAGAAGTCATTGTCCATGTCTTGGAAGATATCGAAATCATTAGTGGTCATGAGGTTGTAGTTGTAGACGCTGTCGTCCAAGTTGAAGGCCGGGCTCCATGGGGCATTGCCATCGCCAGTGCCGGCCATCTTGCGTATGGGAGACTGGAGCATCTGACGGACATTTTCGCGGTGCATGCGCAGGTTGGTGTTGGGCGACGCAGATGGCGGGGCCTTCGTGGGCGGCTTCAGCTTCATGGCTGGTGTGAGCGGCGGCAGCATCTGGCCCTGTTGGCGGAGCGGCGACGAAGACGGTGGGGCAAATGCATTATAGGACCGACCCTTGCTAGGGCTATCGTAAGACGACGCGCGCAAGCGAGCAATCTCGTCCTCGGCCCTGCCTGCGCGACTGCGCTTCCGTGGACGGTCAGCTTCGGAGGTGAGAATGCCAGTCTTCTGCGGGCGCAGAGCCGAGGACTCAAGGGATGAGATGTAACCGCTGTCATCCATGGACGCAAATTTTCTCTTGTGCGATCTCGTAATCGAAGATACAGGGCCACGACCAGGCGGAGGAGGCGTACGGCTGCGGGGCTCCATGTGTCGCGGGATTGGCGGTGAAGAGTGCATCGTAGGAGGCAGAGGTGAGCATTCGTGATCCAGCTTGTCCTGTCCGTCTTCGGGTGCGGCCGAGTCCGAGACAGGAATAGTGGCGTCGGATGAGAATTCGACAGCGACCGTGGCCTGCGAAGTAGGCAACGGCGGCAGCGTTGCCTGCCTGATTGGTGCGGGGGGCGGAAGGGTCGGCTCTTGGATGGGCACGTTGGCTGGTCTCGAGGGTTCCATGCGGGTCGACATGACGGGCACGTTCTCGGCGGTCGTAGCGGTTTTCCTTGCCGGCTTGTCCTTCATGAACTGCTGTTCCATGCCTTCCTGAATAGTCCAGTAGTTGCCCTTGCCTGGATCGTCCTTGGGTCGCTCCACCTTGATGAAGGCCTTGTGAAGGCTAAGGTTATGACGAATGCTGTTCTGCCAACCCGATTCCTCCGCCTTGTAGAATGAGTAGGTGTCGGAAATCCACTTGTAGATCTGGGCGAGGGTCAAGCGTCGTTGTGGTGATCGCAGGATGGCCATTCCGATCAAAGTCGCGTAGCTGTGTCCCGGTTTCGTTCCATCGTCAACAATCGGGGGGAAAGAATCGTGCGGTGGCAGGCCAGACTCGTCGGGCTTGACCTTCTTCAGCGGCCTCGATTCCTTGATCGGGGCAGCCTCCAACAGTGTGCGCTTGCCTGGGCCCTGGTGCATATAGAACTGGTCGAAGTTGATCGTCGGTGGCGCAGGGTACAGTTGCGGGTGGACATTTTCCTTGCCAGAACCGGCGGCGAGATCCACGGAGGGAGGCTTTTGGGCGACGGTCTTGAACTTGGATAGGTAGGGCTTCTTGTGTAGCGAGTCGGTGCTTTGGGCGTTTGCTGATGGGGGTGCCATTGGCACCATGTTGAGTTTACTACCTTGCGACTTGAGCGGGACGAAGGGTGATTTTGAGTTACCCGACAACGCCTTCAGGGGCGAGTGTCTATCAGATGAAAGCATGGGAGGGTTGAGAACGACGTTGTTGTTGCTTGTTGCGCCGAGTGGTCTTCTTGGGGGCTTGGTAACAGCAGGCATGGGCGCGTGGTTGACCATTGCAGTCGAGTTCTCAAAGAAGTCATCTTGATAAATTTGCAACGGCTCATGCGAGCCGGCGTGGCGTGTTGGTTTGGCCATGTCGGCCGATTAAGCTGCTCAAGATCGTCTCCAACAAGTGTCAATGGCGTTTGCGGCAAGCAGCGGGCTGTAGGCGGCAGGACATGTTAGCGATCCGCAAGGCAAAAAGGTTGGATAAGTAGTTGCCGGAGCGGTCTTGACTCTCTTGAGCTGACAAGGCCCGGATTCCAAGCCTTTTGAGCCCGAATGGGGACTCGTCTGACTCTTCGAAGGGAGGAGAACAAGTGAGGAGATTCAAGGCTCACCTTGGTCGGGTCTAGACTCTGGAAATGACTTGTGGGTCGTGAATGCAAGGGGGCTTTTGGCGGTCAAATTCCAAGAACAGCGACGAATAATTGCGATTCCGACCGAGACGGTGCGATAGGCCCTGCGGTGGCGGGTTCGTTTCGTGAATCGACTGAATTAAGATGTTAGGACGCGATGCCTTCGGATGCCGAACGTGCGCGGTGATGGTATGTGCGTGGGTGGGTGAGTTGTGTGTGAGTGAGATATGGCTTATGGCTGCGGGAGGATGAAAAGAAAAGAGGGGATATCAGGCACGATACCACGCGAGGGAGAGAGGGTAAGCAAGATGTAATAGGCGAGCGAGCGAGCGGCGACAGGCAGGCAAGCAGTGAGGAGGAGCAAGTAAAGTAGGTAGGTAGTGGAAGTAGCGAAGTAGCAAAATAGTGGTAGCGTGGGAATCGGCGGCAGAAGATGGATTGATTTCAGCCAAGGCGAGTGGAGAGGACCGGGATGTCTTTGAAGAGGTGGGCGGCCAGCTCAGCAAGCCTAGAGATGCCGGGTGGAGCCTCTGGAGCTCGGGAGGAATGGGCGATTGGACGAGAGGAGCGTGGGCTGTGACACGACAGACCAGGCCAGGCTAGGGTACGCCGAAGGTGGCAGCAGGGGTGTGCAATGTAGACGACCTCCGTAGATGCAGGGAGTGTAATGGTGTGTGGTGTGCGTGAATGCACTTGATATCGCCCGGGGTGCGATGGAAAAACCATGCATGGATGACTGGGGTGAGTCTGTGAGATGGCGGATGGATAGATGGATGGATACGCGATAATGGGAAGCGCGGACGCAGACGCGGAAGAGAGGGAGAGAGAGAAATGGGGAGAGATGTGGTCGAAGGGGAGCGAACGACGAAGCGTCGAGCGTTTGATGGAACACGCCGTCCCAAACGAAAAATAAAAATAAAAAATTGGAGGGGATGACGTTTGGATTGTCGGACGAGCACGGGAGACTGTGACCATGAAGAAGAGATCAGAGAGGGGACGAACGGATGAACGAGGCGCGATGCACAGCACACAAGCACACAAGCACACACATAGGTACACACACACGCACACTACCGGTACCCGTCCCGTATCTGGGGTCGGTGCCCTGGGCCGTTGGTTTCTGACAGGCGCGGAGGATTTGCGTTCGTCTCTGCGCGTCTGCTTGGGCCGCGTAGTGGAAAGAAACGGCCAGCCAGCTCGGTCAGTTGGTCAGTCACAGGGCGGAGCGGGTGGATATCCAACAGGCTTTCATCCGGGTCCATCCAGTTCAGGTCGAGGTCAGAAAAAGAGAAGCTCGAGAGAGTCAATGCTCTTTCTCTCCCAGGAGTAGGCCTGTCAGCAGGTAGGGGCTAGTGGGGGGGGGAGAGAGGGGAGAGGTGGGTTCGAATGTGCGTACGGGTTACGTTCGGCAGACGAGGAGCAAGAGGAAAGGATACCTATACACTACACGTACGGGAGTTCCAGAGGTGACGGGAATTGTACGTACGAAATGTGGATGGGCAATAGCCGGTGACAGGCCGGGAAGGCTACTTACTTACTACCTGACTATTCGTATGCACGTATTGTAAACTAAGTATGCAAGCAGGTTTTGCGGTTCATGCGAGAGTCTGTAGTGGGCCGCGCGGGCTTCATACACTAGGTAGGTAGGTCGGTCTCCTCTTTTGCCCTACCTCCATACAAAACAGAAATATTGTGTGCGCCGTCTGTTCTGTCCGCTCTCAGTGCTCACGCAATGCCAGAGCCCACTTAGGTACTGGTTACGCCCCTTCAAGGTCCCCTATTCAAGGACACCCCAAGGATGGATGATTGCTGAATGTGGCAGCTGGAGATTATGAATGCAGCCCGGCGGGTAATGGATTGTGTTGCATGCAGGGCTCTGCCGGGGGATATCTGTGAACGATGCAGGCGAATGATTCAAGCCGTGATAGCGATTCCTTATACAGTATTTCCTTCTTGTCTCATCTTCGTTGTGGCGGCCGTTCGTTCAAGTCCGGCACGAAACCACCGGATGTCAAAGAACTCCGAGGGGAATCGATTCCAGTTGGGAGTAGTTCCCAAGGCAAAAACATTAATAAATACAACAAAAAGACACCATATAACCAGACCTTGCTCCCTCTGGGCATGGCTTGGTGTTAGTTCGGTCACGGGTAATGGTTGCACGGCTAAGCGCCCACTTGTCGTCATTCGGCCGATCTGCAGCCGTAAAGGTGCTGGGCAGTCCTTCCTATCTGAGAGTATGAGAGGCAAATTTTTCGACAAGCGAGAGGGAGAGAGAGAGAGAGAGCTGTTGTGTGCATTGCGTGAGGGCTGGCTTGGCTGGCTGGCTGACGGGCGGGACAGAAGCCAATGTCTCGCTCTGCGACGAGGTTTCCATCTTTGTGTAGCGTCACCCGTCTAGTCTTCCCATGATGGGCCTTGTACGTGCAGTGCTGATGGTCGCATTGATTGGGTCGAGAGCTTGAGGAAGACGAGATAGAATGAAGTCGGCGCGTAAATGACGCGTCTCGCCGGTTCGGGAAAGGACAACAACGCGTGCTCTTTTCACCAATCAACTCACCGCGCTGCGATAGCAAGCCTCCCTGATTGGTTACCGTGATCCGTCCGATGAAGCTGGGCTCTCCCAGCCAATTCGCATATGGGAAGTCACGGATAACCGCTGGAAGGCTGAGTGAACAGAGAGCTCGATCTCCTTTCGTCTCAATCCTTTTTTCTTTTTCTTTTTCTATTTCTTTTCTTGCCAGAAGACGCCGCTTTTTTATTTTTTTATTTTTAAAATCTCATCTAGCACTGGAAGAAGGAATTGTCTCGCGACGATTAGGTATCCCCGTAGTGAGACTGAGACCACCTCCGCAAAGAGTCAAGACCGCATCCTGAGCTGGCCAGATCGTCAGGTACGGAATGTGACCGTCGTTTAACTTTGCCGATGATATAAGCCGGACGGCGATTGCGCTCGTCCATTCCGATCATGCTCATCTCTCGTCCCCGTGCTCCGCTGGAAAGGACGGTGAGAGTCACCGCCAGCTCGGACCTGAGAAAAGATTCTATTCGTACGTGGCCGTGGCCGCAAGTGCCAGTGCATCAATATCAGGCTCCCTCATTGACCCATCATCTTGGCTGCTCAAGGGAGGGAGGGAGGGAGGGGTGTCCCAGCAGAACCGACTTCTAGAACCCGGTTTTGCTGGGACGCTACGGAGTATCCACGGATGATACCCATTCAAATCCGACCCTCAAGAGGGGAGGGGGGAGGAAGAGAGAAGAAGAAAAAAAAAGGAAGGGAAAAACCAGCCGACTGGAGGCTCGAGCCTCAATACAGGGAGCCTGGAATCATCGGCACTGCTCGTGAATAGACTAACAGCAACTGCACGGATATATAGTACATACCTACGTTAGGGAGGCTAAAATCCTATGGCGGTGGGGCCTCGCCGTCAGCGGTCTGTACGTAGGTAGGTAGGTAGTAAGCGTTGGAAAAAGTGAGTCCTGACAAACAAGCATGCCATGTTCAGATGGCCACCAACGACAACCGATGACTGCCTAATCATACATGTCTAGCAATCACAGGTAAACGGGACAGTCGATTGGCCATTAGGAGTCGAGGCTCTGGAACCCTCTTGAACTCGTTTCTGCAAATGCCAAACGGAAGGCAAGCTTCCAGCTCACAAGCGCCTACTGGGACGAACGACGCGTTTGCTACGACATATGTCTCTCCCCTGGCCACTTGGCCCGAAACCTTGGGGTCCAGAAAAAGCCATCAACCGTCAGGTACGGGGAAATGGTCTCACAAGTCGAGACAAGATTACCTACGGTACCTACTTATCCGTCCATCCCATCATGGACGCTCCATCCTGCTGCCAGGCACCGGAGACGACTGGTCCACACGAGTTGAGAGGCATCTGACACTAGTCATGATGCATGCGAGCCTGCTGGCTTCAACCATTAAAGTTGTAAAGTTAGCACAACCCTACGTGCTTCGGTGCTTTAACATTCGGGACACTCGGACTCTACTCTACTCTCAGAAGCGACCCCGTCCGACGATGGATGGATGCGAAAATACCGAGAAGCGGAACCGCCCTGCTCTGGCCTGGCACTAACTGATCTGTGTGTGACATCATCCCTTCCTCGCCTTGGACGACGACGGACGGACCGACCATCAATCAATCCCTTTGCACATGTTTCCAGAACAGGATCCTCGTGTCTCCGCCCGTGCCCGGTCGCGACCCCAGCTCACGATCCCCAATCAAACCGTTTCCACTCCAAAACGTGCCATTGGCTCCCCGTCGGCTGACAGTGTTTCAACGAGAATTGGGACCAACTCCCAAGTGCCTGACTGTTCTTCCCATGAGCTCCACCGCGGTCTCGAAGCCACTTCCCAGTTTAGGCGATACGTACCTGCTGCAAGTGTGAGTGAGTACCTAGGTACGTGCGTGCGTGCAACTTGCAAGTGCGACTTTTCACCCAGTCTTTTGCAGGGCTGTGCCATGTATCTACCTAGATACATACGTGTATATTATTGAATTCGTACGACGTATGTACTAGTTTACTACGTAGTAAGTAGGCCAGGGCAGGCACGCAGGCAGATGGACAGGGTTCCGGGGGCCAGCTTCCCTTTTTTCTCTTGCCGTTATTGGCCGCTCTTCCATTTCTCCGTCGCTCTCTGTCGTCTTCCTTCCCCTCTGGAAGCTCGTGCTTGCTCCTTCTCCTTCCTCCTCCAGGCTCCTCCCCTCCTCCTCCTCCTCCTCCGCTTCCGCCTCCGCCTCCGACTCCCACACCCTCTCCGTCGTTGGTACCTGGTAGATGTCCTTTCCCATGTGAATTTCGTGAATTCCCCCTCCCAATCCTGCGCATTGTGTTCACAGACGTCAAGTACTGTAGGTATTCGTCGGGTGCCTTTCCCACCTCGTCCCAAGGTTCAGCCCAGTAAAGACTCCCTGTCAGTTGATCTTCGCATAAGGTGCAAATCTTTCCTCCGGGAGATATCCCATCTCGCACATCATTGACAGCGCATCTAGCTCAACCGTCTTTCCCGTTTTGGCATCTTCTGTTCCCTTCCCCCTCTTTGCCTTGCTTGATATTCTTGCGCCGAGGATATAATGAAGGGAAGCAAAGGTAAAAAAAAAAGTTTCCGCCCGATCCATCATCGAGATCATGCCACGGAATCCGCTTCCGATCAAGTCGCCCCTTTCACTTCCCTGCCAATACGCAATACGCAGCAATTAATGGGGAAATTTAGAGACACGGATGAACCAGAGAGTGACGAATCTTCGTTATTCTCTCTCCATATCTCCCTGCACTATCTTGTGCCCCCGGCTTGACCGACTGCCAACTCATCCATCAAATGGAACTCGCAATGCACAAACGGCCGCGGGCCACCAACCCGGGTGCCATTGCATCACACTACTGTACCCCTCTTCACCCTCTCGCCTTTCGATGCTCCCATACCCCATTCTCTCCCTCTCCCAGGCTGTCACTCTTTTCTTGCTGCCCCCCGGGAGCGTGTATCCCTGTTTTACTGATATTAATAGCGCTGCTTTTGGTATACCCACCCGAAGTGCCGGCCATTGACGGGCCATTCCCCATCCCATCTCCACCCACCTGCCTGTCTGCCTCCGAGGCTTTGTCGTCTCTCTCCCTTAGCGCAGTATCACGGAGCACCAGGCAGGCCGTGGCCCGACCTGGTGGCCTTGCCTTCCTTACCTTATCATTTCACAAACGCAGTCCCTATGTAAGGGGGCCCCCGTGCCGCCTGATTACCCGACGGGCTGTAGGTCTGGAATAAGGTCAAGCAAGCGGCAGGGCAGTCAACCAAGCTTTGGCCATCTTGATAGCACACGCGCATTGTCGCCGTCCGTCCGTTTACCGATCACACTTCGAGTCTGCGATCCTTACCACCCTAGAAAGAAGCATTGATGACCAAAAGTTGGCCGTGTTGGATGCCCAATGCCACCACGCCTCATGGTTCCCATTCCCGTCTTCCCAACAATGGGACAACGCATTTGCCATCTCATTTGCTTTTTTCCCACTCACTGCCTGCCTGCCTTGGTCTCTTGCCGAACTAAGTTTGCATATCCGTACGGAAGCCGGGCTAGCGTATGGGCCCTTCACCTCCTGTCTCGTAACCTTCTAAGGATCCCATTCACGAAGGGGGTGAGCAAACGTGAGGCATCAACCAATATTCGTCTACGGGGTCCATGGGCCGGCCAATCCGTGTGATTCCTCCCGCATTGCACGTACCTCTCTCGAGCAAGCTCTCTTGCTTTTCGTCTCCTTCTAAAAAAGACGTTGGCTAAGGAGAGGCTAGGTAGGCCTCCGAAGCCACCCATCGTTCATACTAAAAAAGTCTCCAGGAATATCGCACACGTAAGGGATACTTTGAGAGAAGTTTCGGCATCCCTTCCCCCTCCCGAACCACCGTCCCGGTCCACATCGGCCCTTCCAACATGCAGGCACACAGACTCTCAGGACCGAGACATTGGTCGTCCCTCACCAAGCAGCAAAGTCTATACCACCGCTGTCTCCTCGAATAGACGGAAACGAAATTCTGGAGGCTGGTAAAGTTGGAGCTCAGGGTAGCTTATGGGCTAACGGCACATACCCGTGCATCTGTTTCATCACGTCGTAGTGTCTGCCCGTCACCCGTGACGGTCCAGGTTCGACCGGCAAGAGGTGGCCAAAATGAAAATGAAAATAAATAATAACCAATACTAAAATTGAAAAAGTAAAGGAAAAGGAAGGAAAATCGGGAGAACACAGAAACACTGCAAAGCCCCCTGCCCACGTGTCCTGCGGGATATCCATCTTGTCGTCGATGTTGCGAGTTCCTCGCACCTACGTAGCTTTGCTGTTATCAGACTTTGACGCTGCTGCTGCCGTTGCTGCTGCTCCTCTTCTTCCCTCCAAGGGACCCCGTAGACCCACCCACCCCCTCCTTCCTGTCATCTTGGTCCCAGTCTTCCCTCGGCGGATGCAACCGTGTTCGAGCTGGAAGGCTGAGAGCTTCACGCTGAATTCGTAGCCGTGCCCTTAGAGACTGCCTAGGTAGGCAGAGAGCGACGTGCATATGTAGAACATCCTTAGGCCAACCTCGGTATCCCATCCCATACTATTGACTTAGCCTCGACCACCACACAACTCACTAAACACCAGCGCTCCCGAGGAGAGCCGGCCAAGAGATGCCGACAGCTTGCTGTTGCAGAAATATCCGAGTCGTGGTCGGTACCTGAAGAAAGAACATACAGACTACGGCGGAGCCAGCAGAGCAAGGGGCCGATCGAACCGCACTTCATGCACCTCCAGACTACTCCCCCCCACCGTTTTGCCCCCCCGGGGATCTGGTCCAACGGCATGTCAAACAAAACACCAGGAGGCGCGCGTGTATCTTCGTCTCCAGGCTCGACATGTGCCTGCTAGCTGGGTCATGTTAACGTCAAAACGTCTCGCGGGGTTCCTTGGCTGTGCGATCGTCTGTCCGTCCTCTAAAGGCCGTAGGATGCGCGTGATCGGCCAGCTAAACTCCTCCCTCACCAACTCCCCTCCCACCCAATAAAAAAAGAAAAAGAAAGGGTAGAGAAACGCCATCCGGCCGTTAGCTCGCGCATTCGCAAGGCCAAGAAGAAAACAAGAAGAAAAGCTGAACAGGAAGAAGAAAAGGCCGATTCCCTACAATGTTCCAGGGAGCCAGCCTCCCTCTTCCCCTTCCCCCCTCCGGCTCCCCGTCCTTCACTCTCCATCCTCCGCATACCGACGCCAACGCGGACGCAGCGTCATTCCCACCTGCGCATGAAGAGAGACAGAGAGAGAGAGAGGGGCAATCGAGCTCCACGCGCAAACGCAACACACCTCAGACTTTCGATGGATGTTGTGGCGCCGGTAATAGAATAGCGCTAGAAAGTAACTTGAGCCACCAGCCCCAGCATCGGCGCCACGGCACACCTGCAGCACGTTCAGGGTCTACGCCGGCCTAATGTCCAGCTCGGATTCTTTGTTTGACACGACGGACTCGCAGACGGACCACGGGCCAAGGACGATAAAGAAAAGTTGGGCTTCCAGCATTACTAGTGGGAACTACGGTCTGATACAAAACTGGAACATACACACACCTCTCCCCCTTTCTCAATCATCGCCGCCCGTGAACAGAACTGACCTCCAACAGGTTGTGAAAGAGGAGGAAGGAAAGAAAAAGAAAAGAGAGAGGAAGAGAGAGAGAAGGCCCGAGCGTAACTCTACCTCCCACCTGACCTGTCCCTTCCCCTTGCACGGTCGATCTGGCCTGTCCGTATCGGCTGGTAGCACTTAATCCAAAACGCGGCCTGCAGTGGCGGCACCGCTCTTGTCACGAGTCTGTGTCTTCTTCAGAGCCCTACCCATCTGAATCTCGCCGAGCAAGGCTGCTGGCCGGCCTCCTGGCGGGGGGGCTGAAGGTGCATCACCTGCCGGTGGCGGCGGAGGCGGTGGCGGCGGAGCGCCCATACCCGGCGGCGGTGGCGGCGGCGGGGGAGGACCACCTGGGGCGGATGATGCGGGCATGGGTGGTGGGGGAGGTGCTGACGGCGCCTCAGGTGCAGAGCCGGGAGGCGGCGGGGGAGCGCCGGTCCCTGGCATAGGTGGGGGAGGAGGAGGGGAAGAGGGCGAGGCGTCACTGCCGATGCGCGGGCTGACAGGGTTGGAAGTCGGTTTGTCTCCAGTGGCGGACAATGGCCGGGGCGGTCCCATGGTGCCGAACAAGATGGAAGCTAGAGCCGCTGCACTACTGCCTCCAGGCCGGTCGTCGTCGTCGGAGTCTTCGTCGTCATCCTCCTTATCTGTGCCCCAATCATCATCCTCATCAGGACGCTTGCGAGAAAACGGACCGGAAGGAGGCGGAGGCGTGGCAGCCGCGGGTGCGGCCTTGCTCTCTTGTGCCATGCGATGGAATGGGTTGGTCGACTGCGCAGCCGCCGGTGCAGGCGGCGGGGGAGGGGCTGCAGCAGGCGCGGATGGCTCACTTGGACCCGAGGTAGACTCGGACGAATGAGAAAACATGCGGTGGTACGGGTTGCGGCTCTCGCTTTCGGCGGGGGGGCTAGTAATCACCGTCGGGACTGCAGGCGGCGAGGAGGGCTGCTTCTCGAGCTCCTGGCTGCTGATCTGGCTGCCGCCCTGCGTAGGGGTCGACGCCTGAGGAGTGATCTGAGCCACACCATCCTCGTCGTCTGACGAGCTGTCATCGTCGTTCATGGCCTCGAGCTGGCGCTGGAGCTCCAGCTCGCGCTGGCGGGCTGCCTCGATCTCGGCTCTCTGGGCTGCCAGCTTGGCCTCCTTCTCCTTTTGCTCGGCGAGGGCTGCCTTCTTCTTGCGCTTCTCTTCTTCCTTCTTGAGCTTGCCCGCCTTGACTTGCTCCTCAAGCGCCTTGAGCCGAGCCTCTGCAGCATGTCGCTCGTTCTCCAGGTCATCTTGCTGCTCTCTGGCGTTGGCTCTGATCAATCATTAGTATATGGCTGTGAACGGCAAGTGTGTGAAAACTTACTCCAACTCCTGGGTGGCACGCTGCTGCTCCTCATGCTCTCTAGAAAGGCGCTCCTCCTCTGCCCGCTTAGCAGCTTGTTCTTCCTCAGCCTTCCGGGCAGTCTCCTTCTCAGCGGCGTCGCTCTTGGCAGCCTTCCTCGACGGCGGTGGAGGGGGTTTCTTTGCGGCCGGTGCCGGTGCACCCGATTCTTCCGCGAGACGAGCCTGCCGCTCAGCCTCGCGACGTTCATCCTCCTCCTCGGCCTGGCGCAGCTTAGCAGCGCGTTCGGCCCTTTCACGCTCCATTCTCTGAGCAGCTGTCTCGCCAGGCTTAGTGGGAGCCTTGATGCCCAAAGCGGCGAGTCGCTCGGCCATGCGCTGCTCAGCCTGCTGCTTGATAAAGGCAGCGCGTTCTTCCGGGGTTTTGTACGACGAGTACGAGCCGCCAGGAGTGGTAGTGCGCGATGGAGGAGCAGGGCTCTCATTACGAGTGGCCGGCGCAGCCGGGGCAGGCGATGCCCGAGCAGCTGCAGCAGGGGATCGGGACGAAGACGACGTAGGACGTCGGTCCTGAGACCGGACACGCGCGGCGCGGCTGGAACGCTGAAGATCGAAGATGAAATCTCTGACCTCATCCTCGACGCCGAGAGCGTCTTCCCAGCGGCGCTTCTCGTGCTCATTGGTAGCGGTCGTGGTACCTTCCTTCAGACTATCTTCAATACCCCGAGCGAAATCACGCACCGAGTCTTCGACGTCCTTGACCATGCTCTCGTTGTTCTCCTTCTCGGTCTTGACTCTGAGATTCTCTTCCTCGAGGCGCTTGGGGGCCTCGTCATCAATACCTGACTCAACCTTCTTGCCAGTCAGAGCCGCTGTGCGCTGTTGCATCATAGCCTTGGCCCTGGCCTTGAGCCTGTCAGACTCGGTAACAGCACCGCCAGGCCCGGTCCCAACTATAGGAGCGGCACTGTTGGGGTGAGCCTTTGCGTCCTTGAGTCTAAAAAGCTCGAGTCTTGCATCTGCAATGGCCTTTTCGGTCTTGCGAACCGCGGAAGCTAGTTCAGGGACCTTGTCCGTGAGGGTCTGCAGCTGCCGCTTCAAGGCACGTCTCTCAGCTTCTGAATCACCCGTCGCCAGGGCAGCATCAGGGTGCGCATCGATGTCGTCCTGGATACGGCGAATACGACGGTAAAGCTCATCTGCCTCGCGACGGTCACGTCTATCAAGCATATCATCCTCTTCCAGGCTCTTCTCGTCAGCAAAATCCATGGCGTCAAGAAGCACTTCCTTCTCCCGGATTTTCTTCCTCAACTGTTCAAGACCAAGGTCGTCGTATGGGGTAGAAGCAGGCGACTCGGGTCGAGGCGAGTTGTTGCCTACACGGCGGCGAGCGCTGGACCTGTAGCCCACCTGTTCGTCGTTGTTCTTGAAGACGGTGGCATCCTTACGTCCACTGCTGTGACCACCAGGAGTGCCCCTCAACGAATGCGTCTTCATGTAGCTGACTCCGGTCTTTTGGGGAAGCAGGGCGGCGCCAGACTTGTTACGGAACTCCGACTCCTGACTCAACATCGACCTGATGGTGCCAATGGACTCATTGATATTTCTTGTCGAAGGAGGAACGAGCTCGGGCGGCAGCTGGTTGGGGAGGGGGTAGCCGTTGAGCTTTCTGTAAATCAAATGCATAGCGACAGCAAACTCGTCGAGGTTCAGACGGCCCTTGTTGCCATTGTCCGCAAGCGTCCAGACGCGCTCGAGGTCGGGCTTCTCGAGACCACTCTGTCCAAAGATTTCAATGGCAACATCTCCACCAATGAAACCCTTGTGAAGGCCGTCCCAGGCCTTGAAAAGAGCATCATAGCGCTGCTTCTCGTCTTTGGTAATTGCCCACGGGATGACAGCGTTGCCCTGCAGGCCCTGTGTAGTGAAGTTTTGCTGCTCACGGCCTTGCTGTGGCATCATTCTAGCCTGCAGAGCATCGATGTTGGGAAGGCCAGTCGCGGGTGTGTTCACGAGGCCCCACTGGCCAGGCCGGCCCGTGGGTTGTGCGTTCAGGGGCGCAGCCATCGGTCCTCCTCCCGGTGTAAGGCTGTTACCATAGCCGGTGGGCATCGGGGGCATCGGGGGTCGTGGTCCCGTGTATCCTGTAGGCTGCGGGTTCATCCCCGTCGGTTGCGAATTTATGCCGGGGAAACCCGTCTGCTGAGGTTGAAGACCCTGAGGTTGGCCAAAGCCTTGCTGCTGCTGACCAGGAAAGCCGGTCATTTGTGCCTGCAGCAACTGGGAGTTTGATGCCTGGGGCTGAGGTTGGTGAATCGTAGGCTCGGTGCTCGATCTGCCAGTGGCATTGCTGCCGGGGGTGGTTCGGCCAGCATCCTCAGCGATGCTGAAATTGATAATGTCCACCACGCTGGAAACCTCGTTCTTGATGTTTTCAGGCAGATTCGAGGGCAAAGACTTTCCTGTGAGCTTCAGGTTGCACAGGTACATTGCGAGAGCAAATTCGGGGAAGTGGAGTTCTCCGGATCGAGTAGTGTCGGACAAAGTCCTGTGCGTCATCTGTCAGTACTGGCTTTCGCAACTCAATGGACCAGGCAGAACTTACCAAATGTGCGAAAGGGAGTCACCATCCAGACGCGACCGCATCAGCAGGTCTCTGGCCTTGTCTCCGGACATTGTGGCGGCAGGGCCATCGCCCACCGCAGACTTGAACAGCGTCTCGAATTTGGACTGGTCTTGGGCAGTAATGAAGGACAGCCGGATATTGGGAATCTTGTTAGCAGACTTCGGGCGTCTGCCGGCCGGCTTTGGTGTCCCTCCGGTCCGGAAAGAAGCAGCCATCTGACTAAAGCCCGTGGGCTGAGACTTGATGGGTGCGGGGGCCGGAGTGGACGTCTGCTGTTGCTGCTGGAAGCCAGTCGGTTGGGGCTGCTGGAAACCAGTTGGCTGGGATTGCTGAAACCCAGTTGGCTGAGATTGCTGGAAGCCGGTCTGTTGAGGTTGCTGCTGTTGCTGCTGACCCGGAAACCCGGTCTGTTGAGGCTGCAGCAGCTGCTGGAACTGCGACTGGAACTGCGGGGGGATCGAGGGCATCGGAGGCGCGCCGGTCTGGAAGCTCTGCTGAGGCTGAGCCTGGCCAGGATATCCGGTGAATTGAGGCTGAAGCTGTTGAGAAGCTTGCTGCTGCGGCGGCTGCTGTTGCTGGATCCCCGGGTAACCAGTGAACTGTTGTTGCAACGGCGCCTGACCAAAACCCGTGGGCTGGGGAGCAAACGGGCTCGGCTGTTGCTGCTGCTGCTGCTGCCCCGGCTGCTGTCCTCCCATACCGAAAGAGCTGCCATATTGCTGAGCACCGGGCCGTTGGCTGTTGCCGCCCAGGAAGGCGTTCGAGTTTGAATACATGGTGGGCGGGTTGGGCGCACAAAGGAGATCGGGCTCGAAGGCTCCTGATGACGATTAGGGGATGGAGATAGGATTGAGTCGAAGACGGAGGTCACGATCGGAGAGTCTCCGTCGATCTAGATGGCCAAGGGTTTTCCGACTTCGTTGAGAGTTGTAGAATTGTTTGCGGAGAAAGGAGTAAGAGTCGTGCCGGAGTGATGGCAACGCTGATGACGAAGCGCTTCACAAGTGCCCAGCTTGACACGAAGGTTTCAGTAGGAAGGTGCGGCAGCGGCTTGGACGGGGTTGGCAGTTGGAACCTGGCAGCAAACTGAACAGGGGTCCGACGGTCCTCCCAATGTGTGGCTGATTGCGGTGGGCCCCATTGCAGAACATTACGTGACGCTCGCTGCATAGACTGGAACCGCGTATGTGCATCAAGTCATGCATATGATATGCCCTTAGCAGAGTACCTGTCCGTCAGGTAGGTACCTACCTGGGTGGGTGGGTAGCTACCTACCTAGGGGACCACGTACGCTGTAAGCAAGCTGCACTCCGGCTGTTAAAGTTTCGCAATCCACGCAGCGGGGTTTCGCTCAGGCAAAGCCTGAGCTGGAGGGTGCTGCTGCGCACTTGGCCACCAACCCCCCTAAATGGCTCGCTTGAAAGTCTGGCTTCTGATACTGATGCCAGCCCTGTTCTCCCCCTATGTTTGATTAGCAGATGCCACATCTTCATGACCTGGTCTGTCGACATTCTCACACACCCAACTATCCGGGCCAAGCCAACCAAGTAATACCTACCTTCGCTCACTGCCAGGTTCTTACTTACTTAGACACATGTACCTACTTCACCCATTTCCGCTCGGTCCTCATTCAGCGCAATGGGCTCTGCAGGCAGGCCACTCTGACTGTGGCAGCTGAGCAGAATATATTTCTTCCCACTCAACGACCGCCTCGGATCCAGGATTGCATCCTCGCTGCCCCATGTCACTTTATGTTCTCACACTTGTGTGTCGCATCCCCCGCATCTGCAGCACGAGAGTTTGGACACGTCGGCCCAGCCAACAGGGAAACGACGCCGAGTGCCCAGTGCATCAGCAAGCCGCCTACAAGTAAGTATCTAGGTACGCAGCAAATGTGCAGGGATCTCTGGACGGCCGTTGTTTGTTACGTTAGAGAGTGAACCATACCGGTCCTATACTTCTAGGTACAGTCCTGTGTATGTACATGGGAAGCCCATCTGATAAACTAGCTACATCCGAATTGACGGAATACCCGGCCCCTCGCGCCGGCCATTTGCCAACCACATCCGGCTCCGTTGTGGAGCAGATTCCGGGATACCATGTGTGCACCCAGAGTCCGAGGATAACAAAGCGGCAATACCTATGTCACAAATCCAGAATGAGAACCACAATCCCGTTGGCGTTTCAGGGCTCTGCGCTGGTCCTCATCCGAATGACTTGTGGTTCACGCCGTTGGGTTTACCTGCACTGCATGGGAAAATCCCGAGTCTTGAAATATGGCTCTTTTCTTCTACAGAAACATCAGTTTGCTTGATAGAGTTTGGTCCAATCTGATGATGGCCACAGTGGCGCTCCAATCAGTTCAGACGAAGGAGTGAAGCAAGTCTAATTAAGCGTGATAGTCGAGAAATCAAAGGCAAGGCGCATTCATCAAAGACTGCTGGAAGTGGCTCGATATGACACTGTCCAGCACCATATTGTTCAGAATATAGTCTCACAAATTATATATTATAAGTAAGAAATCCTAGCCTGTCTTGAACCACATCAAGGCAATATTCCTACACGAAGATATGGGAGAACGCTAAGCAAACCCTTACAACGCCATAAAATAATGTACTTAGAGCCCACACATAAGAGGGGGGGAAGAAACCAGTCGATAGTAATGAAGCTCTTCTGCGACACTGGGTATCAATCCCGCGCGGTATCCTTAACACACATTGCCCCCCCGTTTCTGAGAACGCCTGGTTCAAGACTGGAAAATTCCAAAACAGAGTATGTTGCCGTTGCTAATATCTATTGTTTGGTTGTTGGGACGTATTCAATCCTCTGTCGTGCTCTTTTTTTTAAAAACCTTCTCTCGTTTCGCTTTCTTTCATTCCTAAAGACCTTTTTTGTCTTTTTTTTTTGGTTTTTTTTTTTTGGGATTCGATTTTTCTTCTTCTCGATGATAGATTCATTGCAGGGCCGTGGTTGATATGGTGGTCCCTGTTTTCCTGTCGACGTCTTGAGACTGAGCCTGCGTCGCTTCGTCGAGGGCAAATCCGTGTTGTATCATATGTTTCAAGAGAGAAAGGTCAAAGTCATCGGCGTTCCCATCCAAAATGCGTGGGGCATCGCGGGACTGGGGTGCGCTCGATGCTACGGCATATTCCTTGATGGAGCTTTCTGCTGGTGCCCATTCGGGGGGAGTCGGAAGGCCAGAGGAGCCACTGGCACCTTCTGTCCCGGGGCTTTCCATGACTTCCTCCCGTGTGACGTGATGCGGAGCCGCATGGGCACCGAACTCCTGCGACGGCTCGAGAGGAGGGGTGTTGGCGCCAAAATACACGCTTCCACGGTAGCCAGGTTGCATGATCTTGCGCCGAGTCTTCATGGCCTTGACCGCGAGTCCACCGAAGACGCTGCCGAGCTCCAGAGCGATCCAGTCCTCCTGGCTCTCTTCCTGCGGATCCCACTGCATGCGAGCCATCTCCTTCTCGAGGGACAAAGTTCGGTTCCTTTCGAGGATGTGGTCGATTTGAGCTGTCTTGACACTCCATTCGTCCTTAAGGTTCTGCATGAGTGCGTTGTTCTTATCCATTTCCATTGCAAAGTTCTCAAACGTAGCCCTGGAAAGGACCTTGGACGCTCGACGAGCTCTTGCAGACGAGGGCTGACCAGTGGGCATTCCCACATTCTGGACGCTCGACTTGACAGCTGCGTTGAGCTCGGAGCGCGAGAAGGGGCAGAACTCCTGAATGGAACTGTTCTGGTCGAGAGCTTTCGCCATGTGCGACAGGTTCGACAGGTTAAAGTTGTTCTCCTGCACATCCAAAGTTATTAGAGTCTGGTTGAGATGGATTGCGTGCGCCAGGTCGCCGATGTTCAGATTTAGCTTTTGATTGCGGATTCGCAGGTGCCGCAGTCCTGTATTATCGGCGAGACCAGACAGAGAGCGCGAGAATCCCAAGCCCAGCTGACCCTCGTCCAGCTTGGCAGAAAAGCCAGAGAAGTCAAGATACTGAACCGATTGATTCGTAGCAAAAAAGTCCGACACGGCCATACATGCCTCGTCGCTGACCTGTCCGGGAGTTGACGTCCCCACAAGACTGAGGAGTCGGATGGTCCGGTTGAGGGAGAGTGCCTTGATAATCCTGATGTAGTTCTTCTCGTTCTGGAACTCAATCATGTCCATGAACAATGACGTCGGCCCAAAGTTGTACGCGATCGCATTCGCCAGTGCTTCAGTACCAGTCTCGAGGTAGTTGCCGCTGATGGAGCACGTCATCACTCTACCCTGGCCCATACTATTGAACAACTCCGCAATCTGGGTGCCAGTCATCCCACAGTTGTTGAGATCCAGTCTGCGCAGATAGTTGGCCTCGGGACACTGTAAATAGTTGCCCAGGACTTGCAACGTGGCATCGTTTAGCTGCGGGAAGTTAGCGGATGAAAGCGTGCGGGTCTCGAAGTATTTACGTTGATGTTCGAAAGATCCAGCTCCTCCAGGCCCCACCTCATGATGGTTTCATCAAAGAAGATGGGATCTCTGAACTGGCTAAGACAGTTGCCGGCGATACCGAGCTTTCGAAGACAGATGAAGTGGGAAAGGTTGTTCTTAACAACCATGTGATCTACATGGCCGATGTTGCGGGAGGTGTTTAATGCTTCCATCTTGTATCCTTGGGATGGCAGGGCGTCCCATATCCCTTCCAGACTTTTCTCATCGAGGTTGCATCTAGAAATATCCAATTCTTTCAAAAGGTCGGGAATGTGCAATACGTCCACTGCATCTAGTCAGCCAAGTATACGCAAGAGATCGTCAAGCTCTGCTCACCCAAATCATCAACTTCGGCTGCGGTCAACGGGTTTCCACCGACAAGTAGAGTATCGCAGGGGATGCTGCCGGTTTTGAGGAGTAAGAGGATTGGCCGGACAACTTCGGGTTCCTTTTGGGAACCAGCTCGAGTGCGCGAGACGCCTACGATGTTCCGCGACGCCAAGACGTTGGTCAAGTCGATCTTTCTGACCGACCCGGAGGTGAAGGCAACGGCGTGGATCTCTTGGGATAGTAACGGCGCAGACTTGAGGATATCGCGGTGCGCGGCGTCGATCACGAGTCCTGTCCTAGATTAGCCACATTTGCGTCTTGGCCCACCTGAGCGCCCAACCTACCGTCTCTGTTGACATCTGCCACAGACTCATCCCAACCCGGAACGTCGGTCAACCCACATAAGGGAGAGAAGTCAACATCGCGGAAAGATAAAGCCTTGAAGTAGTCGTTGAATCTGAGGGCCTTGAAGACCGCCAAAAGTTGGAGAGCCGAGTATCCACCTGGTTCCTTCGCAGGGAGAAGTCGGAATTCGGGGCAGTGCTCCCTACGTTCGCACTTCCAATTTACCGTCCATTCGGGGGCCTTGCATTTGAAGGTGGCACAGTAAGCTTCGAGTGTTCGCTTGAGGCCACCGTAATCCTGACCTGAGGGAAGCAGAAGCTGAGCAGTCAGACCTCTGATGTCGAAGATATCCCGTTGCATATGCTGGGGCCATGCTGGCCTTACTGCGCGGTCTGCCTTCATAAACGTCATGACGATTTCTCTGTACCAGCGGCTAGCGAGCTCAAGGCGTTTTTCGTTTTCGCAAGGTAGCCTTCACTGCAGGTTAGCGACCGTATCCGTAACTTTCGCAAGCAGCCATAGCAAGCACATACCGGAAACCAAGAACAAACCGCTCCTCGTGGGGGACCATGGTAGCTTTCAACCTGACCAGCGATGTCAGACCAAAAGCCACAGTGCTGATATCAATATCCTGCGGCGCCTTGTACACCGAGGTCCTAGCGACCCGAACAAGATAGCACTTGTTCTGGCCAAGGAGCAAGTAATAGGATGAGCCGTCACGAGACTTTTTCGCATTCTCCGTGGCCTCGGCTTTGGTACTCAGAAGGGTGGCGCGTTGAACGACAGGGAAGACGTCTAGCGGGCATCCGGAGCATGATGGCTCTTCTGCCGCGACGATGGCGTAGATGGCGGCCTCGACATTGGGCGCAATAAGACCCTTTGGCACGATGGAAGAACCCACAGATTCACGAATAGCATGACGAATTTCCGACATCCAATCGTCTCGTTCTGCGGGCATACCAAAAAACAGTTTTGTGCACGCCCATGACACCAGTGGAGAGGTCTCGGACCACCATACATCCAGTCCAAAGTGCGGGCTTACACCCTCTTCGTTGAAAATGTTGACGATTCTGCACAAGGGGATCTCAACCCGGCCGTCTGAATGAGACCCGTCCTGACTCAACGTCGACGAAGTTGACGATCTTTTCAGGCGTGCCGCCGGAGGAGCTAATTCGGTGAAATTCGACCTTGCTGCTTCGACGCTGCTGAATTTGATCAAATGTCCATCAGTCAAGACGACATACTCTGCGCGAGACTTCCACAAGCGGCTGTCGGTCTTCAACGGTCCATGCTTAAGGATCCTGACAGTGTTCGAAGGCGGCTGAGGGCTGAGATAGTTTGGAGCCTCCTCGGACATGTGGGAGCTCGTGGACGAGTCCTTGGAAGCTCGTCGGTTGAGACGGTAGAATATTGAGGACGAGTTCGAGCCACCGGATCCGCTGTTCTTGTGAAGGACTCGCTTTGACTTCATGTGGAGGCCACCGGATGCCTCCTCGGACATGGATGCAAGGTCGGTGGAGGATGTGCTGCCACTGACTTTCCTGAAGGTCTTTGCTAGAAAATTGCGCCTCTTGCCTCCCAGCGACGGTGTCGAGGCACTCCGGAGCTCTGCGGCGGTCATATTGGTACTAATTGGGTCCCCATGGTGCGTCGTCTGAATGGTGGGCAGCATTGACTGTCGGTTCGCAGCGGCGTCCATGGTCGACGGATTTGACGTGCAGTAATCGGGGGTCCAAGCCCAGCCTATTCCGCCGTCTTGGTGACAGATTATCCCGGCCTACTCAGGCCCACGAGGCCGTCAAGGTCGAGAATGCGACTTATTGGGCCATGCAACGTTTACGAACAGGCAAGTCGTCGATGTCGATTGGGAGCTGGTGACAAAAGCGCAGTTTACACTCGAGGGGAAGGAGGTCGGTGAGAGGGAAGAGGGCGGCGTCTCCGTCAACGAGACAGCGAAGTGAAGGGCCGAGATTAGAGACGTACACAAAGAAAAAAGGGTAGGAAAGAGTATCAGAAGAGGAGGGGGCAAGAAGCGTAAGTATACCAAACAGGACGGATGACGGAGGGGTGTTGATAGGGCCTCTCTCTCACACTCGCTCTCTCTCTCTGTCTATCTCGTTGGATCGAGCGGGATAGAACAGGGCAGGTTATCAGGGAAGCAGGGAACAGCTGTTTGGAGGGAAGGGTGGGAGTTGCAGCGGACGTGCGTTGACAGCTAGGTACCCTGCTTGGAAGGCAAAGGAAGAACTGAAGCGAGTCGGGTGGATGGTAGAGCAACGGACGACGAGGGGTGCAATGCGGATGATTGGGTGGATGGAAGCGGATGGATGTCGGGACAGAAGCGCAAGAGACCTGATCCTGGCTGCTGGGAGAGTCAAGGCGAGTGCGAGTCGGGCAACGGTACTCAGTACCTAGGGCGTGGCGTGTGTGCGTGCGTGCGTGCGTATCGGTAGGGAGGTAGGTAGATACGGGATGATAGTGTGAGTAGATTGAAGTGTCGGATCAAGAATTGGTCAGAAGGCTAAAGGTACATAGGAGAAAGGTGCACGTGTTTTGCGTGTACTAAAAAAACAAGAGTGATGCAGGACCAGCCGGGGATTGAAGGCGAGTGTGAGGTAAGTAAGTAAGTGCTGGTAGAAGAGAAGCGACGATGGTTTGGGAATTGGGAGTTGGAGAAAGTGACGGATGAAGAGGAAAAGGCAACGAGGTGTGGGTGTTTGTGTGTTCGCAGCGAGAGACGCAGCAGAGAAAAATGGGATCGGGAATCTGGTGCCGTTGCTGTAGAGTACATAGGTATGTAGGTATGTAGGTAGGTAGGTAGGTAGGTAGGTAGGTACCCCCATAAAATTGTAGCTGATAGGTAGCCCGGGCTTGATGCAGCTATGATGTTATCCAAGCACATCCTGTTTTTTGGCCCCGAAAGCGTCGCCCAATGAGACAATACGCGGGGTTCTGGCGCTGGAGTCGTCTTTACATTAGGTAAGCACAATAAGCTCCCTCATATACCCATAGCTAACCTCTTCTGTCTCTGCTTCTCCTGAATACCTACCTGCCGAGGTACTCCGTACTAAGGCAGTACCTGGGTAGATATC
Source organism: Colletotrichum zoysiae (assembly GCA_030867305.1). NCBI lineage: Eukaryota > Fungi > Ascomycota > Sordariomycetes > Glomerellales > Glomerellaceae > Colletotrichum > Colletotrichum zoysiae. The sequence continues at coordinate 65,621 of MU842952.1, read as the reverse complement.
GAGAGACGACGGTGCTGCTGGCCGGTAACCATGGTACGTCACCAATGGGAGGCATTTCTCGGGGCGGGAAGCCATGGGGCATACAGTGGGTATCTTTGGATGTGTGCGGCCCTTTTCCATGCCAGTCACTCAAGGTATCTACCGACCTACATAATGTACATCAGCGACTACCTACCTACCTATGTAGAAGATGTGCCTGTACGTGCTCTGCATCCGTCCCTACCGTCCTGACAGCTGAGCCGGGAGTCAATGGAGCATACTCAGCCGCTGTTGGTCTGGCTAGGTATGACTGCCGACTTATCACGCTCGGGAAACGAACTGGATTTCTGATAGGCTGCAGCGGGCATCAGCACCCGTCAAAACACACCTAATGTACATAGCACACTACCCATGTACACGAGGTAAACCACCGCCACCACCCAAGTCCGCTCTTATCCATCCCCCGTTATGCGCGTTTCTGCAAGGATCATTCATGGCTGTGGATCCGTGACTTGCTTGCAGCTTGCTCGCCAAGGGAATGGGCCACATCTCTTGCTGCCTTGCACCTTGTCGGAACCCCACCGGAAGCCGTGCATCTTGGTCTCTCGTGCATATTCGTACATACCCATTCCACCGCAAGACCCGTGGGATGCTTGGCGCCTTCACACACTCCTCAGCTGTCTTGTTCACTGTGCCTCGAAAGACGGATGTTCGTACATCTGGCATATATAACGCCTGTATCCGTACTCCCTCTCCAAGCCCGTCAAATTCCACCGAAGCTTCGCATCCACAGCCGTAGGTGGTGGCTGTTGTTACTGCTACGCTGCCGGTAAGACGACCGGGCAGGCTGGCATACGCAGCAGTGGGCGGTGCACCTCGAGCACGTCAACATCTAAAAGTAGGGCGAACTGTATCCGTATCCGTGGTCGAAGTGCTTTATTATGTCCCTGCTCATCCGAGGAATTAGTGGCCCTTCCTGAGCCATGGGTTTGCGGCCCATAGCGTGATGTGCCTGCCATCCAGGTGTGCTCATGAACAAGAAGTGCACTAATACTGCGTAGATTTCGCCGGTCGCAGGTACATCAATCCCACCATCACTCGGTTCTTAGCAAGACGACGCAGGCAGATTCCCATCATGCCATCCTTATTCGCGGTTTCGTTGGCGTCTTTTAGTCTCAAACCTACACTCTCAGACATGTTCATCGCCGCCGCCAAGCCATGCATGTCGTTCTTGGCCCACCCAGTCCGCCCAGGACTCTTCTAGTAGGGTTCTCTCTGGTCTGGCCGTCATCACCGATTGCTCTGCCTGGATAGTCCCCGATTCGACTCCTCCATCTCCATATTTCCCTTCTATAACTTTCCACTTCACTGAGGCTCCCGTCCGTGGAGACACGCTAGAGCCGGTCAGTCCGAAAGTAAGGGTCGTTTCAAGCCATGTTCAATATTCGGACTAGAAGGGGGCGCCCTAGCGACCTGAAATATCTCAAAATTGCTTCAATTCTATCCCCCCCTTGGCCTGCTGCTGCATCTTCCGAACACAAGGTTGTTCTGCACAATTCTTTACCGGGATGTTGCCGTGCCCTCGGATTCCACTCTTTTCTCGTGTCTCTGAATAGCTGATAACCTCTCGAAAGAGACTCGAGGTGAATTAGCAAAGGGCTTCAGCAAGCTCGAGTGCCCTGGCCCGGGCCTTGTCATGCCAGCCAGCCCCGTTTTATACGGATACGAGGAGGATTGGTAGCCTTGGGACTCTTCATTTGTTCACGACTGTTTCGTGCCTACGCAGTAGCCGCTCTTCGACCAAACCTGCCTTCGTGCTTGTGTGCCAGTCATAGCCATAAGAAATAAAAATAAAGACTCAAGAGTAACGTGCCGCCTGCCGCGTTGCCGAGGAAGGGCACGAGGGACGGGTGCATCGGCTTAACGACCGAATGACCAACGACTCTGAAATCGACCACATTTGCGGTACGAAGGATGGGGGTGTGACCTCGAGCAGCAACGTTAAATGCCATCACACCACACAGTCGGCTTCCAGTATCCGTACATACAGCTGCAATCCCGGACATATTCCGCCGAACCGCAATCTCTCCCTCGTGCGTGAAGATATCCACAAACGCCTTACATTTCCCACTTCCAAGGAATGGAGCGCCCGGCCGCAATGCAATCATCTGATAAACTGGCTCTCTGCACACTTCCACGGATGCGAACATGAGAAAGCAGCCCGTCCCAGCCAATTCGGAGGGTGCGGGGTGTCTCCTTTCCAAGGAAGGGGGAAGCTGTAGGGGCTTGCGGTGGGCTGCGGAGGGGAGCAACTTGTCGAGATTGGGACTTGTCTATGATCGTCGTCAGCGCAGGGGAGTAACCATTCGGCAAACCCTGCCGGCTTATTCGCCATGCTATTTTTCGGCCTGCAAATTTGCGAAAGGGGGACCATTCGCTACGTTCAAGAAATAAAAATAAAAGACGAAAGAAAAAAAAAACCTCGAGGCACTGCAGCAACGCTCAGTGCGCCACTATGAGGAGGCAATCCCTATTATCCCACCATCAACCCGTAATCCACTCCCACTGAACGATTTCGTGTGCCTAGTGTTTCCCAAAATGAAGCTGGACTATGCACGTATCGCTATCGCTCTACGTCAGCCGCAGCTCTGAGGGAAGCCACATGTTTCCTTTCCAGCTACAGTACAAATAGACCACAATCCCTATACAATCCCTCAAAGGTAGGTACCGGTAGGTAGGTATCGATACCGGGGCTCTCTGCAGGCGGCGAAACATCGGCACGCGCGCAATGGAGGCAGCAACGGCACGTTCTTTCCTGCCATCAATTCAGGCACGGACCTCCGTATCTAGCCTGACGGGCGGGGGCGGCCGGCACCGCTTGACAGCCGGGCCGGTCTTACTCAATACTCAACCACCGCTATTGGACAAGGTCTACCTACGCATCTTACTTGTGCAACGCAACCTCCTACGACGCCACGGGGAGCACAAAGTACCGGCAAAATCGAGATGATGCGAGAACTGTGTTATTTGACACGCGCTGCATGCCTGCTCTGAAACAGCATTTCAGATTCCCGCCGTTCAGCATGTGTCTAAGCTATCCAACTTAGGTAGTTAATGTGAAGCGAGAACGCCGCTTATCACTAGGGGTTTACTCATTCTTTCTACGAATAGTCCTATTGCCACGCTAACAGCTCCCATGATGTCATTTCCCGATTACCCCTGAATATCCGATCCGCCCGACGATGAAATAATACTGTCGTGCTGTCAAAACGACCAGTTTGGACTCCCAAGCACGACACAATCAACACCTCCAGCGTTATTATTTTATTTTATTTTCACTGGAAAGAAGAAGTATGCCAGTCGTTAGTCGTTGCACGGAACTTGTCAAAAGATGTCTGCGAGACAGAGAGGCTTGAGGCTATAGGAATTCCTCCTTCTTTTGCGACCAACACAGTGGCAGGAGCTCGACAATGGCCTGCCTTGAACATAGACTCTTGGACCGATGTCATAATAGACGGAGGGCATCCGGTGGTTATCGTGACTGTGCCCGACGATTGCAGAGGAGGTATTGCAGCTGATGTCATCATAGAATGGCCGTGTACTGGAAGTATCACAGATGCAAGCTATGTTCCAGGTACTGTGTCCCCAGTCTCGAGTATGTACTACAATGCTAGCACATCATGTTTGGAAACCAGACGCTCCCCGCAGCTCAGTTTCGCCACATAGTTGGTCAATATTCTACGACGCGTAGCCGCAGGGTCATCAGGGCGGAAAGCCGGAGTTTGACAATACCGCGGCGTTGCAAAGATGTACTGGTAGCTGGTGTACGCGGGTTCCGAAATACTCCGCCGGTCGATACTACCTAACAATGTACAAGCTTGTGTGAGATACCTAGGTACCTATGAGAAACCGGCGGTGTTTTCTTGAGACCCGCGTGCTGGGGTGGGCCAGTCATGTGCCCAGCCACAGAGTGGCGCAAAAAGTATCTTGGTGGCTCACTTTCACGTCCACGCGCGCCGACCCTCGCAGTCGCAAAGTTGCACTGCGGCTTGACCGCTCGCCGTTGCAGGGGCTGGCAGAAATTCGGCGACTCAACAGAAAATCGGAGGGGTTTTCCGTTTTCGCGATCTTACGATATTTGGCCGCCCCCTCGCCCTCAAGCCGACTGACTCGATTCCTGCAACTCCCAGAATCCCCACGCCTGGAACGAACTCGACATAGCCACGGACGTCGTCTTCAAAATGGCCGACTCTCTCGCTTCCCGCAAGTACTTCGACAATGTTTACATCCCCGCCGGTTTGATCATTGTGGGATGCGCCATCACCAAGAGCGAATGGGTCCCGTACGCTGTTCTCCTATCGGTTGCTTTGGCGGCATACAAGTTCAACTCGATGCGTAAGTTTGGCCCTCTTGAAACCCCTCGGAATTGGCTACTGACAAACACCGCGCGCAGAGATCAAGAAGGTTCTCAAGCCTGATGTATTCCAGGAGTTTGAGCTCAAGGAGAAGACCATAATCTCGCACAACGTCGCCATGTAAGTTGTCTTCTGAATGTCCCCCTCGATACTGTGGCTAACGGCCTCCATAGCTACCGCTTCAAACTTCCCTCCGAGAAGAGCGTCCTCGGCCTTCCCATCGGCCAGCACATCTCCATTGGTGCAAACTGCCCCCAGCCCGATGGTACCACCAAGGAGATCGTGCGGTCCTACACTCCCATTTCCGGCGACCACCAACCTGGCTACTTCGACCTCCTGATCAAGTCGTACCCCACCGGCAACATCTCCAAGCATATGGCGTCCATGAAGGTCGGCCAGGCGCTCAAGGTCAAGGGCCCCAAGGGTGCCTTCGTCTACACCCCGAACATGGTCCGTCACTTTGGCATGATTGCTGGAGGCACTGGTATTACTCCCATGCTTCAAATCATTCGTGCTGTCATCCGCGGCCGCCCGACTGGTGACAGGACCGAGATCGATCTTATCTTCGCCAACGTTACGGCCCAGGACATCCTGCTCAAGGAAGATCTCGACGTGCTTGCCAAGGAGGACAGCGGTTTCCGTGTGCACTACGTCTTGGATAAGCCCCCTGCGGACTGGACTGGTGGCGTTGGATACGTCACCGCCGACATGATCACAGTAAGTTTTTTTTTTTGAGATCTCTCGTTACATGCGGAGCTAACAAATGTAAAGAAGCTGCTCCCCAAGCCCGCCGACGATGTCAAGCTTCTTCTCTGTGGGCCCCCGCCTATGGTCAGCGGTCTGAAGAAAACCTCCGAGAGCCTCGGGTTCAAGAAGGCCCGCCCTGTGAGCAAACTCGAGGACCAAGTCTTTGCTTTCTAGGTAGAGCGTTCTTATCCAAAACTACCTGGGCGCAAAGAAATGACCACCCTTGCGGTGGTGAGAATTAGAGGAAGTGGAGCGGGTGTTCTGCAAAAGTTGAATGTTAGGCTCATAGACAAACCTACTTACCTACCTGTGTTAATGCGTTTTGGGAATTCTAGCTATAAGGTACTCTGCTTAGGTATATTGATTGTGACCCACCTTACATAATACACTTGGTCCACATCCCTGCAAGTTGACGTCGCAAGGTGAACCGACAATACTTCTTGCAATCAAGCCGCCATCTTTCTAAAGTGTTGTTTCAACCCGCCACAAGCTGCACCACTACCAACGCCATGCCAGACGGCCCAAAGGCTCCGAGGATAGCGATAAGCTTCGGGGGCTCTTCAAGCGCAAAAAACAACAAGAGACCCTCTCGTACAGACCCACCATCATCACTGGGCAAGCGATCCCGAACGAATGCGCTCAGCAACACCTTCGACTCGGACTCGGACGGCGAGCGCGATGGCGGCCGCGGACGGCATGAAGAAATAACGGAGTTTGGTGGGGAATCCAAACAGAGAGAGAAGCCCCGCGAGCTGGTGATTGATAAGCAACGGAACCGCGACTGGAAATCGGAATTGCGCGCGCGTAGAGGCGGCAAGAACCTGCTGCCTGCCGAAGTACAGGCGCAGCAACGGCAACAGGAAAATGCCGCAAAACTGCAGTCTGAGCGTGAACCTGCCGATGCGGACAAGGAAATGCAATGGGGCCTGACTGTGAAGAAACACAAGACGAGCGAGGAGGATGCGGCAGAACCTGTCGAGGATACAAAAACGGGCCAGCCCAAGGAAGAGGAGGAGGAGGATCGTTCACAAGAAAAGAAGGTCCCGCGGAGCGCAGACGAAGAGGCCATGGACGCTCTGCTTGGGAAGAAGCAACGCGAGGAGGAGGAAGTCGTCATCCATGCGACGGAGCAGGACGCCTACCTCTCCGACATCAAGCACGTAGGCGAGGATTCGACGCTTGCGGACTACGAGGCGATACCAGACGGCGAGTTCGGCGCCGCGCTGTTGCGCGGCATGGGCTGGGACGGCAAGCTGCGCGGACCGAAGAAAAAGCAGCCGACGGAGCGGCGGCAGAATCAACTTGGTCTGGGTGCCAAAAAGCTGGAGGGCGCAGAGGACTTGGGGCAGTGGAACTATGGCGGAAAGAAGAAGAGCAGCCGGCCGAGGCTGGACGAATATCGGCGCGATGAGGAGAAGAAGCGGAGCGAACGCAAGGAGCGGAGGGGGGAAAGTTATAGAGACGAGAGGAACCGCGAGCGTGAACGGGACAGGGATTGGGATAGGCATGGACATCGAGATAGGGACAGGGACAGAGATCGGGACTACTACAGCTCGAGGCATCGGAGTGGCGATCCGAGACGATGAAGAAGTCGGGAAACTGCAGGGGTTTCACGTTATAGACTGTAAGAATTGAATATCATGACTACCGGGCGCCAAGATGCGCCGCTATAGCATTGGACTTTTTGTCTTGGTGTGTATTTGAAATTTTTCTTAGCAGCCCGGCAGGTGTTTTCCAATAGAACCCGTCGTCCTGAACCATAATGAGATTGTTTATACACTACCTAGTTGCATTGGTCTTGCTCAGGTCCAGATTACGGCTCCCTTTGCCAACCAAACGTCCATCAGTAACTACTCGAGGTTGCCAATGACGCAAGCCCTCCCTGGGTAACTCTGACAGAAAATATCCAGGCTGTAACTTGGTGCATGTGGCGTCCTGGAGTAAAGTGATTCCTAAACTTCATATCTAGGACAAGCTGGCCGCGACGACCTTAACCTCCTTCTTTGTCTCCCACTACTGAGATAAAACCAAGCCCAAAGGATCTGTAAGCATCGCCATCTTCTAAGTGATTCCATTGACCTTGGTAGAGTGTGGCTTTTATCGTACAGGGACAGTCGTGATACGCCTGACGGCGAAGGAGCCGGAAGTTGGGAATAAACTCCCTAATCTGGCAGTTGAGAAACGGCAACCACAAGTCAGGCGGAGCAAGATATCCAAGTGCATCCTCCCAAACTAACGATGCTCCTTCTCTTCCAGCCGGTAACTCGCTCCTCCAGACTCCTATGAAGCAGCCGCATAGGTAGTCAGTCCTTCAGACCAACGACAGTCCCTTCCGCTACCCAATAGCGGTTATTCCGCCCGGGGACTGCCCAGAAGGCGCCCCTTCTTGCCCTGTTCGTTCCGAGCTGACGGCCTTCCTGATCTCAGCGGCAGCGACCATTGGAAACCAGGGCTATGTGTCACATCTCTCGCCCGTCTATCCCACTTTTTGATAGCCTGACTGTATAAAGACACGTTTATTCCGCTGTTGTAAGTTTTATTTGTTATTTCATCAAACTTGGGTCGTGGTTATGCCGATGGTCAGCTCTACACTCCAATCCCCAAGCCCGATTATCAACAGATCATCAGCATGTCTTCTCCGGAACAGAATCAGTGTCAAGACACAATCGCCTCCGACCCAGAGGCAAGAGCCGCTAGGAACTACGAGGAGCAACATTCTCCTACACGCAGACTATCAGCAAGTTCCGCCCTGCAATCAAGTGGTCCATTATCTTCGCCATTGCCAATGTCGGAGAGGGCTACGACCTCGCCCTCATGGGCAGCTTCTTTTCCCTGCCCCAGTTCCAGAACCTCTTTGGCTACCCCCCCTAACACGGCGCCGCCAAGGAAATCCCTGCGCTCTGGCAGTCCATGATCCTCCCCAGCAGCCAGTTGGGACAGATCTCCGCCATGTACTTCGCCGGTCTGTCCATGGACAGATTCGGCTACCGTAAAACCATGATGTTCTCCCTCGGGTCCGTCATGGTGTTTCTCTTGGTCCCCTTTTTTGCGACGGCGGCACTGGTCACGGGAGGCTACAGGGCAGGCCTCGGAATAGTTGTCGGCGGTAGCTTTCTCTTGGGTATGCCATAGGAAAACTTCCAAGTCTGTGTTCTCGCCTATGCATCAGACATCTCTCCCCTGAAGCTCCGTCCGGCCCTCACAATCTTTGTCTCCATGTGCTGGATCTTTGGTCAGCTCCTCTCGACGGCAGCGATCAGGATCGTAACAACGATCAACGACAACGATGTATTGGCATACCGCATACCCGTCGTTTTCAGTGTGTATGGCCCCTTCCCATACTTATTTGCATCTTCTTCGCACCCGAATCGCCTTGGTGGCTCATGCGGCAATCCCGCCCCGATCTCGCGCGCAGCGCACTCGCCAGACTCAACCCAGATCCGGCATACCCCCTCGACGGCCAGGTAAAGGCTCTCGAGCTCACCGACAAGCAAGAGAAATGCGATCAGAAGGACTCCGAGATCACGTATATGGAGTGCTTCCGTGGCGTCAACCTCCGCCGCACCATGATCGTCGTGACGACGAACATAACACAACAACTCTGCGGGTCTTCTCTAATGTTCTACTCAGCTAAGCTGTACCAAAAGGCTGGCATAAGCAGCTCCAGATCGTATGATTTCACGCTGATGCAGTGCGCCTTCGGCATTATTTGCATCGTCGCCTCGTGGCCTTTGATGAAGTACCTCGGACGCAGGACGATCTGGCTTTGGGGTCTTGGGGGCGCAGTCATTCTCATGGCCGGCGTCGGTGTTCTGGGATGCTTCCACGACACATACGTGGCCATTACATGGGCCATTGCCATTTTGCTCGTTGTCTTTACTGGTGTTTACAACCTCTCGATTGGCCCACTCGCATATGCCATCAATCCCGAGATACCCTCGACGCGCCAGAAGGCCAAGACGCTTGTGATTGGCCGTGTGGCATACCTCGTCGCTGGTCAGTTCAACATGTGGCTATTGCCGAAAATGCTGGAGGATGCTCCCAATAGATGGGGCCTTGGACCTAGGGCGGGGATGGTATACTCTGGAATCAATGTCATCTTCTTGGTGTGGGCATACTTTTGCCTTCCAGAGATCTGCGGCAGGCCACAGGTGGCCATCGATGAGCTTTTCAAAAGGAGGATTTCCGCGCGCAAGTTTCCCCAGGTAGAGGTCGAGACTTTGTGATGCAGAATGTCTGGTTACAAACCAATGTTAGTACAGAGCCCACTTGGACAGAGGGGCCTTCTTGTGAAGGGTTTGCACACCTATTATCTGGAGGATGCAGTCAGAAATCATGAATCAGCTATTCGAACTGGGGCAGCAAACCTCCACTGGCCCAATATCCCGGTGACATGCAGGTTCCGATTCCAGTCCTGTGAGTGGCCAGCTCAGCGGGTGCCGACCACGAAGGTGCCAGATACTTGGCCCCTGAATTCTAGCCGTCTACCCCACCAAAGCTGGCCGGAACTGGCACTCCCAAAATTGAGCTCCTTTCGTCAGATTAAATAAACCATAATATTATCTTTCTTACAAGCTCCGATCCGTTATAACGAACGACACTATAGCGAAACAGAGGCTTGAATGGTCGCCCATGGTCCAATGGCCATCGAGTGCTGACCTTGATCACTCGTCCTTTTTTCCCCTTCCTTCCTTTCTTTTTCTTCTCCTACCTACCCACATCGCCACAGCCAGGTCAAGCCCACAATGCCACAACAGAAAGCCTCTCGAGCGAAGGCTCCGCCGCCGCCAGCCGACTACAAGGCCATCGCCGAGCAGTTCGCGAAGGCGAAGCGCCAAAAAGAAATCGAAGAGGCCAGCAGATCGCCTGAGGAGATAAAGGCTGAGAAGGAGAGAGCGATGCTGCTCGAGAAGCAGCGCGCGGTCTTCGAGTCTCGGCGCAAGGACGCGTACGAGCGCAGGTGGTGGTGGACCGTCGGGTTCTGGGCCTGGATGCTGTGTCTGCACACAATTGGCATCGCTTTCTTCACTAGCGGGTTCCTTTTGACGCGGCTAGTTCTGGATGAGAAGTCTAACTGCACGGCGCCGCCGATCGAGCTCTCGTCGAGCTGGAAGGGCCAGGGCACGGTCGAAGGCGGCTGCTGGCACCCAAAGTCCTTCAACAAGGCCGTGGTTATCATCATCGACGCCCTGCGATACGACTTCACGGTCCCCATTGGTGACCAGGCCCCCTTCCACAACGCACTTCCCTTCTTGCACGAGACCGCCGTCAAGTCCCCCGAGCACGCCTTCCTGCGCCCCTTCATTGCCGATCCTCCAACCACCACGCTCCAGCGCTTGAAGGGGCTGACCACAGGTACACTGCCCACGTTCATCGACGCCGGTAGCAATTTTGCTGGTACTGCCATCGAGGAGGATAACTTGCTTATGCAACTAAGGGATGCCGGAAAGCGCATTGCTCACCTTGGCGACGACACTTGGTGGTCCCTTTTCCCCGGCTATTTCGAGGCCAACGTGAGCCGCGCATATGACAGTTTCAACGTATGGGACCTGCACACGGTAGATAACGGTGTCATCGATCACATCTCTCCTTTGCTCAGGCAAGAACACAAGGGCAAGTGGGACGTTCTTATTGGTCACTTGCTTGGTGTTGACCATGCCGGCCACCGATATGGGCCGGACCATCCGGCAATGAGGGAAAAGCTTCAACAGATGGACGGCTTTATCCGCGACCTTGTCACACGAATCGACGATGATACTCTCTTGGTCGTCATGGGAGATCATGGCATGGATGCAAAGGGCGACCACGGCGGAGAGAGCGATGACGAAGTCGAGGCGGCCCTGTGGATGTACTCCAGGCGCCCGTTCTTCGGTCGGACGAAGCCCGAGTTCAAGCAGCCGCCCACGATGGCCAAGATCAGGCCGGTCAACCAGATCGATCTCGTCCCGACCTTGGCACTGTTGCTGGGCCTTCCCATCCCTTACAACAACCTCGGACGCCCCATCGAGGAGGCTTTCGCTGGCAAGAAGGGCAACGCCTGGGACAACCTCGCGGCTGTATTACGTATCACGGCCGCTGGCATCCAGCGATATCAAGACTCTTACTTCGCTGCTCGTGGCATCGACCAGTCCAAGAGTGCCACCGCTGGCCATGTGTCGCATCTCTGGAGGAAAGCCGAACGCTCGTGGCAGTGGAAGTCATGGCAGGAGTCCTACGGCTTCTTCAACTTATTCCAGGAGGAGACTCTGCGCGTTTGCAAGGATTTGTGGGCTCGCTTCGACGTGCCCAAGATGGTAACGGGCATTGTGGTCATGGCAGTTGGCGTCCTCACGTTGCTTGTCTATGCCTCCCGCGATGCGGATGAGGACTTCGCCGTTCTCGACGATCTCGAGCTCGACCTAGCGGAGGAGAAGTTGGAGCTCCAAGGTGTCCAGGCTGACGCGACCACTTCGTATAAGAGTCTCCATAAGAAGGTCCTGCTTACTGCTATCCTTGGCGCGGTTCCCGGAGCAGCAGTCGGTGCCGGATACTCCATCTTCACCGGGCCTGAAGATCTCGTTTACGCTGCCGCCGGCGCCGCTGTCACCAGCGCAGTTGGTGTGCTGGTTTCATTATACGGCTTTGGCAAGACTCTCCGGAACCTCTTGCCCAACACATTCTGGGGTTGGCTTGCTGCCGTCTTTACGGTTAGTCAGTCACTCGGGTTCGCTTCAAACTCCTACACCATCTGGGAGGACTCGATTCTCCTTTTCTTTATCACGACTTTCGGCGTGGCCAACGTCTTCGCGTCATTCTCCGTACCAACAATGAGGGAGCGCACCCTCGCGATCTACCACTCGGTTGTCTTTGTCGTTCTCGGTCGACTGGCATCGTTTTCGAAGCTCTGCCGCGAGGAGCAGATGCCCTACTGCACATCCACTTACTACGCTTCGGCTACTTCATCGACATCTGCTGCGTGGCAACTGGCCATCCCATTCGCTGTCGCGCTCATCCTGCCTTCCATAATCCAGTCTTTTCTGTTGCCCACGCGATCCTGGGAGGGGCTTGCCCCGGCGTGGATTGGGTACGTCTACCGTATCGGCCTCTTCATGTCGGCCACCTACTGGGTCCTCGATGCCGCAGATAACGGCGAGTGGTTCCCAAACCTGCCGGAAAAGACCCTCAAGACTGCCGGGGTGTATCTGGCCCAAGTAATTCTCGCGCTGGTCTTCGTCGCTGGAACCACTGCGTTCGTTTGGGCGCCGCCGTTGGTTTCTATCCTGACGACACCGACCAAGACCGGGACCACTCAGATCACGGTTCTGGGCTACGGCAACGCCAATGGAGCCAGATACTTGCTTCTGCCCATGAACATTGTGGGGGCTTGCATCCTCCTCTCCAAGCCGATGGGAGGGGGTGCGCTGGCCCTCATGTTCTGGCAGATCATGTCGCTCGCGGAGATCCTCGACCTAAACTCCCTCACGAACGAGGCCATCGGCCCTATCATGCTTGGAGTCATTGGCAACTTTGGTTACTTCAAGACGGGTCACCAGGCTGTCCTTAGCAGCATCCAGTGGGACAGCGCCTTTATCCCGCTCTTCTCCATCCGGTACCCCTGGAGCCCCATCGTCGTGGCTCTCAATACCTTTGGCGGCCAGATTGTCGCGGTTGCTGCCGTCCCGCTCATTGTGCTTTGGAAGGTTGGGCCCAAGAGGAAGGGAACTTTGGAGAGTGTCAGCAGAGCGCTGGGCATTTTCGTCGCCTATTTTGCTGTCGAGTCGCTTGCGACCATGGCTTGGGCCGGTTGGCTGAGAAGACACCTCATGCTCTATAGAGTGTTCAGCCCTCGCTTCATGATGGCGGCGGCCCTGCTCCTGGTAGTGGACCTGGTTGGCCTCGTGATTACACTTATTGGTATACGGTCCAACACGATGGCTGTCAGTGAGGTCTTTGGTTGGGTTGAATGAAACAAAACAAAACAAAACACCGGCAGGGGGCGGAAGTGAACTGTATATCGCTGTACCATTACATCACAATTGCACAGGACGTGCCTGATTAACAAACTACTAAGTCAAGAAAGGGTCTGTACAAGGATATTTAAAGATGAAGTCTGTATTGGCGTCTGACTTCCTTGCTTAGTGTTCCGATCCTCCATGCTAAGGTACTAAGGTAGGTAGGTACCCTGCAGTGGAATCTCAGCGGGTGGCCAGCCTGTCGGGGATGATGCGCCCTGTCAAAGTCGTTTGAATCACTGCTATGCAAGAGGCGGTTGGACGGTAAGCTCTGTAAGTGCTCCCACCCTGTAACCGTCACTCAATTGCAGTTGGTCGTTCTTCCTACAGCAGTTTGACATTTCCTTTGCTAGAGCTGGGAAGCTCGGCCAAGAGCTTGTGCTTGTCCGGACGACCCTGATTACGTAAGCCGCTTGATACGATACCTAGGCGGGTGCTCGTATACTTTGGTCCGAGCAACTGTTTGGGTGGTCATGAAAGTATTCTCGAAGCTCCCCGAAGTACATGGATCTGTGCATGCCTAAAACCCCACCACCATGGTCGGTAATCAGCTTGCGGGCCTGCTGCATGAGAGAAGGAAGCCGTAGCCCCGGCAGAGCACAGGGCACGTTGTGATCTGGCGGCTGCGATTTGTGTGTGTCATTTTTTTCTTCTGCCCTTCCGGTTTGCGTCGTCGGATGCGCCTGCCCAGCACCAAATCCCCCCCAAAAGTATTCTGTCACGAACGTCAACCGCAAACGACAAAAAAAAAAGAAAAAGAAAAGAAAAAGACCTCCACTTGCTTTCTCTCCTTCTGTTCGCAACGCTCCGCTCTCTCTCTCTCTCTCTCTCTCTCTCTCCCACCCGCCCCGGCGACCAGATTTGAACAGTCACAAACCCACACACACACACGGAGCTGCTTTTATCCCAGTCCATAACAGTGCACATTCATTTTTCTTCCCTCGCCCATCCCTCTCACCTATCTCCGCACTTCGCTCTCACGCGTCTCCATCTCCAGTTCCTCCTGCCCGCCCCTCGCCTCATCATCGAAACCCTTTTCTCGGCGTCCTGGTCCTCCTGTCATCGCACCTTTTCGAGTCAGTTCTGAGCATTTTCTTTTGAGCCGCCCGCATCACAGAGGTATCTACAATCCCGCCCGCGCCCACACTGCCCTTCTCCCAATCCTCCTAGCTTTTGTCCTCGGAACTCTCGCCGCCGTCTACCACTAGCGCATTCATCACCCATCTAACATTCCATCAACAGAAGGGTCCTTTATTGTCGACCGTCCATCAGCGAAAACATCCCCAAAGCAAAGCGAATAGCTCCGCAGAAACCTTGAGCTTTGCCTCTTGCGCCTTCATCACCTCCCTCTTCCATCCGGCATCCTTCCTTCCTCGGCCCCGATTGCGCCTCAAACCAGATTTTCTCACACGCAATCATGGCAACCAACGGTAACTACACAACCCCGGACCAGTTCAAGAATGCTGTCGAGCCAACATCATTAGGTTCCACCTCTACCAACGATGCCGCGTCGGCCGGTAACAACCACCTCAGTAAGGATGAGGTCGGCTGGTACTTCGTCGAGCAATACTACACAACCCTGAGCAAGAACCCGGATAAGCTTCATGTATGCCTGCGAGCCGTCCCCTGCTCGATGTACATCTTGCCCTACTAACATATAGCTCGCAGCTCTTCTATGGAAAGCGCTCCCAGTTCGTTTACGGCATGGAGGCAGAGGTTGCCAATGTTTCTGTTGGCAGACAAGTACGTTGCTTCGTCATTGTTTGTTGGTTAATCACACATTGACTGATGCCTTTGTTCTTTGCAGGCCATCCAAGAGAGAATCAAGAGCCTCGACTTTGAGAACAGTAAGGTCCGCATCACGAATGTCGACTCCCAGGCCTCGTTCGACAACATTGTCATCCAGGTCATTGGTGAGAGCTCCATTAAGTCAGCCGAGCCGAAGAAGTTCGTCCAGACCTTCGTCCTTGCGCCCCAACCCTCCGGCTACTTCGTTGTCAACGATATCCTGAGATACATCAACGACGAGGACGAGGATGAGCCTGTTGCCGTGCCCGCTGCCGCCCCCGAGGAGCAGGCTGTCCCTGCGGTAGTCGAGACCGCTCCTCAGCCAGACGCTGAGCAACCCGCAGTTGAGGAGACTCCTGTGGAGGTGGCCGGACCTGCTGCTGATGCCGACGAGGTGGTGGAGAAGCCGGAGGAGGCCAGCGCAGCCCCTGAGGATGCTACTCCTAACGGCGAGGCCGAAACTGCCGCTTCCGAGCCCACCAAGGTCCCCGAGGCCAAGGTGGAGGAGCCCGCGGCCGATGTGGATGCCACCGCTAAGGCGATTGCCGAGGAAGATGCCAAGGAGCCTGAGAAGCCCGCTGAACCCTCCCCTACCCCTGTTGCGACCGCCAAGGCCCCTGCCGCCGAACCCGAGAAGCCTGCGCCCGCTCCCGCTCCTGTTCCCATGAAGCCCATGTCCTGGGCCAGCCGTGCCGCTGCCGCCGTCGGACCCAAGCCCGTCGTCCCTCTGCCCAAGACTGCCACTCCTCCCGCTCCTGCCCAAGCCAAGGCGCCCGCCCCCGCTGCTGCCTCTCCGCAACCCGCTGCTGCCGCTGCTCCCGCCCTTGCCAAGGAGCCCCAGGCCCAGGCTGCGAAGGAGGACTCCCCCTCCGCCGAGTGGCAGTCCGTTGGCGCCGACTCCAAGCGTCAGAACCGTCCCCAGTCGATCTCACAAGCGCCTACCGAGAATTACGGTACGCTGGGATACGTTAAGTACGTGACCGACAAGGTCAAGGCGGATGATCTCAAGGCCGCGCTGGCAGCCCACGGTGAGCTCACCTACTTCGACATCAACCGCCAGAAGGTAAATATCAACTCCATGTGGTCAATTATGAGCGTCCGAGACTAACAGTACCCCAGAACTGCGCTTTCGTGGAGTTCGCTACCGTCGCCGGCTATCAGGCTGCCGCCGCCGCCAACCCCCACACTGTGAATGGCGAGAACATCATCGTTGAGCCCCGTCGCCCTAAGGCTACCGCCTACGGTGGCAGCAGCTACTCCACCCCCCGTGGAAATGCCACTGGTGGCGGTCGTGGCCGTGGTGGCTTTGAGGGAAACCGTTCCGGCAGCCAGGGAAACGCCCGCGGTAACTTCTCCGGTGGTCAGGCCCGTGGTCGCGGCAGCGTCCGTGGCCGTGGTGCCTCTCAGACGGCGGCTTAAAGTTGCGGGACTCCCCGCGCGGCAGTCCAGAACTCCTCCAGTGTCGACGGTGTTTCTCAGTCCCAGGAATGAGGGCTGGTAACTGGCGTTGCCGACCATCTGCAGACTTCGACTCGCTCATCTACCATCACTGATGTCCAAAGGGCAGCTTCTACCACCTGCCCTCAGACCTCGTACACCCCGACCGCAATCGAAACGAGCATTGGAAATTGGTCTTCAAAAACTACAAACACTCTAACGGCCGTCGGACGACGCCGGCGAGGAAGGAAGAAAAAGCTGTAGTCCGTTTCTTATTCCTTCCTTTATTCTTTTTGTTAGGAGCCCGCAGGGCAATGGTGTTATATCTACACACCGTTTCCTGCAACCTCCCCTCTTCCACCAATCACCCGTTTCATTTCTCTTGTTTATTTTATTTTATTGTGCGCGTGCGTTTTTGAAGCATTTGCATCCGCGCCGATGGTCTGGTCCTACATTTTTTGCGGACGACTGCAGCGTAACGACGTTTGAGCTAGCTCTTTCCTTCTTCACTGCCATGATATAGTTGATGGTGACGAGTTGGGAATATGTCTATCTGTATATTTGGCGAAGTTGGGGCGGAAGCGGAATGGCATGGGAGAAATGGAGAGGAAAATGGGAAAGCATGAACAACAAAAGTTTTGGCGTTCCAATGCTTTGCCGAGGGATGGTTTTCAGTCTTCGGATGGAACGGAACGGGAACGAATAGGAACGGGGAGCCAGGCATTGGGTGATGATGCTGTACCATACCAAGACCGACACACACAATCACCACACAGAGGATCCGTAACCGGTTCTTTTAATGATGAAGAGACGACAATCACCAATAGCCATCCTGGACTGCTTGTGAAACTGTTTCTAGGCGATGCTATGTTGTCTAGATTTGCCTCTCGCGATTCGTTAACCGTGTTTACGACAAGCAACTGAACAATCATCATGGGGAACCCCCTCCCCTCCCCCTTACGAGGAAGACCAAACAGGAATGCTTGTACCTTTACCCAGACTCACAATATTTTGCCTGTCTCGTCTTTGCTGCTGCTGTCCTCGACGCCACCTTACCTGACTGACCCTACCGATGACGGCAGTCATGTTTGTGTGTTAAGGCCCAGAAAGGCAACCGTTCTCTTAGGTACGAAGGCCTATTCCATTCTCGTATATGTATGGGCCCGCAAAGACGAACTGAACTGGACCGCACGTGCAGGGACGGTAAGGGGATCGCATCCTTGTTTATCGGATAGGTCGGTGACGAAATGGACGTTCATCGGTTCCACATCTCGGAGTTGATTGCGAGCTTGTTGTTTAGGCTCGAGTTGATGCGCTCCTCTCGTGCTCGCCAGCCGAGCCTGAGCCAACTTGCCGCAGCTAGTTCCAGACGTACCAAACCGGATACCTTTTTGGTGTTACCGGGTCTCCGGTCCAATATTGAATGGTCAATTGTTGCGACTGGGAGGTGCTGCTGCCCTTTGCGTGTAAGGGGCAGAGTTTGGCGTGTGGGCGGTTCCGAAGACGAAGCACCGCATAGGCCGGACGCAGATACAGCGGATGCAATACGGCGAATGTTGTCGCTGGCGACTTCCACATCTTCCCCTTACTCCTGAAGTGAAATCCATAACCCACGTTCCTGACCAGGGCAACGTCGGACATCAATGTTGTTTTGTATTACTACTCTATTGGGGGACCCCAAGTAGAGGCGTCCGAACGCCTGGACGGATAGGGAACTGCCCCGGTGACCTTGAGCAGCAATGATAACAAGGTAAAATAAGCTCGTTTACAGACATAGTTTTCGGATGGGTTCGCTGTGTATAGTATGTATCACGTTGCGCCGCCCCAACTCAATGTGGATCGAGGGGAGCTACTACGTAGATGTCAAAGGGTGATTTGATTACCTAGCTTGACGGAAGGCTAAGCACACCCCTGTCGAGCTTCAGGAACCCGCTGCCGGCCGATAAGCGTTGTTGCTTGGCGGCGGTCCATCCCACTACCATCTAGACCGCACGCACGTGAACCTCTCCGTCATATTCGCGCGCCGCTCTCTGGCACCACACCCCCCACCAACATCGCTGTTGCCGAAACCGCGTCTCTTGCCGGCCCAAGCATCTCCAACTCCGTCGTCGCATTTCGCACCTCGAGTCGCATAACCCGCCAGATACTATAGAACGTCCCCCAACCACCACCCGGTCCGCCATTGCAACGTTTACAAGAACGACGACCGACTACGGCCACCCAGAATGTCCGCCTCGGATCAAAACAACCAACAACCTCCCCCGCAGACCGAGCCGCGCCAAAAGAGACAAATACAGGCGCACGACCACGCCATCCAACCCCCGACGACGGGATCTGAGACCCAGACCGGCGCCGCGTCGACAGCAGAAGCAGCGACAGCGGCAACTGCCGGGGCAGAATCATCACCACGCCCACGAGAACAACACGGAGGAGGCGAAGTGGGAGGGGCCGGAGAAGAACATGAACAACAGCCGCCAGCCTCCCCTCCCCTCCCGCAAAAACACACCCCAGTGACACCGGGCCCGCGCGCAACCCGATTCACCCAGCTCTACGACCTCGCCCTCCAGCGGACCCTCCAAAAAGTCAGCTACGACAACTTCGCGTCGTGCTTTCCGACGATCGCCGCCCACGCGCCCAACACCCTGCGCAACGTCCAGAAGCAGATGGTCGACTACCTCGAGGAGAGGTGCAACGTGCGTCTCCGCCCTTGCCCTCTTCCCGTTCATCCCCCATTAGTGCTGCTTTGACACGTCGTCGAATTGTACTGGCTGTAACCGACAGGTACAGTTCGCAATCGACTATGAGAATGGGTTGGCTGACCGCGACGGGCTACATACAGAAAGACTTCCAATCGATCCTAGTAGAACGCGACGTCATCCGGAAACTAAACGACTTTGAGAACCTCGTCAGCGACGCCGAGCGCAGGAGACAAGAAAGCGGCAACTCGGCAGAAGAACCGATTCCGTAGGCAGCCCCCCCGCCTTCGCGTTACTTCCATTTCTGCGCAAAACCCTTTCCTTTCCCTTCGAGCTAACACACGCGCTCCCCTCTCCCAAACAGACCGCACCTCCTGTCCCCCGACGAGGTCCTCGCAGCCCACCTCGCCCCGCGCCTCGCCTCGCAGCAGTCCCACCTCAACGCCCGCCTCCAAAACACGCAGGCCTCCAACGAGTCCCTCTTCGCCAGCATCCAGTCCCAGCGCGCCGAGATCGACGCCCTCCTCGCCCAGCTCGAGAGCCACGTCGCCGACATTGACGGCGCCAACGCCATGCTGGTGGACGTCGCGCCCGAGCTGGCTGCCGAGGCGCGCGCTTCCGAGGCTCAGATGTCGGGAATGTAATGAAAAAACACGAGAGGGAAATGAATGTGAGGTTTCGATTCCGAAGCGGGATGGCAAGTGAAGAAGGTGAACAGGAAGGAAACGCTTTTTTTGTCGAGCTTGTTTGTGTAGTGCACTAGATACCACTTTTGATATGACAGGGTCTGTATTTCTTTCACCGTCTGGGGCATTTCTTGGCCGATATTGACACATGTGCCCGGATTCATCGGGGTTGGGAGCTGGTAAAACGAAGGGGCATACGGCGATTGCAGCGCAACTTGGTCCGATGGGTGACCTTGTCAACAAGCACGTTACATCATCACGCAGGCTGAGCCATAGCAGGATTGTTTTGAGTATTGAATTTTGTGCAGTGGCATCTACTTAGCCATGTAATATGGTGAAGGCAAAGGTGGCTCCGAGGCTCCCATTATCAACGCATATAGGAATCGCCAAGGCTTCCGCAATAGCAACCAATGCTGAGCATCTCGTCCGGCAATGCAACCGAGACGGTAAAGGGGAAAGATGAACAGAGAAGGAAAAGAAAAATAAATAAATAAGTGACAGAAGAATAATTCCTTTAACAACGCCGCCCAATGATGATATGCACGGCCAGTAATGCTCTGCTACTCTCGCCCGCCATGAAGGACATAGGAGACAGGATGAGAAACGGGGAGGAAAATGGGAGAGAAAATAGCCATTCAAAATGCATATGCAGCGCCGTTCCACCTGGTTTTTGTTTTGTCCGCCGTACCTTCCGCCTGTGGGTATGGTAGATCCGTGTCGTTTGAATCTTTGCGATTCTTCCTCGTGGCGATGCAGAAAGGCTCTCGGTATAGAGAGCACGGTGGTATGTATATGTGCAGTAGAAGTGAGGGAGGAACAGTAAACCCTTCAAATCCTCCTGTTTTCCGTGTGGATGACTTGCCAAGGGCCAAAGAAGTCGATCTCGCCATAAGCCGGCGGCAGGACTCGGACCATGCGACCCGTTGCCCAGTCCACGAACCATTGCTTTCCCTTGCTGATGATGTAGTTTGACTTCCGCGGGCTCTTGAACAACAGAACCGAGTAGCAAAGCTTGGCATACAGCAAGTCATGGGCAGCAGTCCATTGGTGCTCGGGGGCCCATTTGCCGGTGTCTGGGTCGATGGCCTCATTTGGATACGATGTCGTAGATAAGCGGCTACTGATCTGCTCATTGCGGGCGGGCCCGGGGCCGTAGATGGACTCGGTGTCTACTACGGCCGTTTCACCATCGCCAATAGGGGACTCATCGAAGACAGGTTCGTCTAGAATGGTCTCCAACACCGACGAGGACGGGAAGGGCTCGTGACTCTCGGCAGAAGCCACACGGTGCAACTCCGGACTGAGAGGGCGCGGCGTCGGCGCGGGATAGTTGTTCGTCGGCGCTGGCGTCTGGCCCCTGAACCAGCGGATACGTTGAATCCGGGGGATGCTCTGATCGCGGGGGTAATCTCGGTCGTCGATCGGGGCGGCGACATCGATGGCAGCGAAAAGAGCTTCCAACCACTTCACCATGGTGCTCAACTCTATACATGAGAGGAGGAACTGGTCTGTCTCGGCCCTAATACGGATGACATATCGCCTCCTAGACGGGAGTCAGTTTCTTGGCAGGTCTTGGCACGGAATGAGGCTCAGCACAAGGGCGACCTACTTCTTGTAGTCGGCAGCAATGCCAACATCTGCGTGCTGGAGACTGTACGCCTTGTCGAGAGAGGCTTTCCGTACCCAGGGCGGGCTGTCTGGCGATATCGTCGGTCCGTCCCTCGTCCGACCCCATCCCCAGTCCTTCTTCACGTTGTAGAAATTCAGGGCGGTACCCCGTAGTTGGACGAAGGTGGTGTGCCAGTTTCTGTCCTCCGCCCTTTTGGTGGTATTTTCAATCTCCATCTTCTTCACCCATACGCCCTCCAACTCTATGTCGCAGGAATAGCCCGGCAAAACTTCTCCCGTTCCATGCTGGGTGTTGTTCTTGCTGGCCAACAGTCGTCTTGGCCTGGCGTCCCGCTCATAAGGGGGCGGTTGCGAAGATCGCCGGAGAGGGGACGTCATGACTTCCTGGTAGAAATAATCCTCCTCCATCGATAGTCGCCGCCGGGAAGGCGGCGGCTGGGCAGCGGTATTAGATGGTCCATTTCCGCGGTGGTGGCTGTGGGGATCCATGGGGCAGGCGAGGTTTTATACGACAGTAGTATAGTGAGCCGGCAACGGGCGACTCGTGTCAGGCCAGGACCACCAAGCAGTGAGTGGCAGCAGAGGCAGAGGCCCGTTCCCATGCGCCTGTCTCGGATGGCTTGCCTTCGCGAGGGGGGGATTCACGAAATGTGCTTGTCCCGGGATCTATGCTGACCCGCAAATCTTCATGGTGAGGGCCTTTTGTCGGCGGCTCTGTCTTGGGGCCGCACGGGGCAGAGTAACGTAAAACGAATGCGAAAGCAGGGCCCCGGAACGAGACCGGTAGATTGAGATGAGATCGGGGGGAGGGGGTGGGTAAATCCGACCAGGAACGAATGAGTAGGTATGGAGAAGGACTGGAACCCTCGGATGGTGTGTGATGATGAGAAAATGTGGATGAGGGAGGGAGTGATAATGTGCCGAGAAGCGATGGCAGCGAGCGGAGAGTCCAAGTACGCCTCGCTCCAGACACGGCGCGGTCAACGTCAGTTCGTTGGAGGGTTGAGAGAAGAAGAGCAGACACGGCACAGAACAAAGCAGGATAGAGAGAGACGAGATGGGATAGAAGTGGCGGGAGGAGGGAAGCGGAACGGGAGGCGTCGAGTCATCGAGTGGTGCCAGCGCCAAAGAGCCGCTCAAGTTGGACTGAATAGGAAGCCCGATGATGGAAGCAGCGCAACGCGGATGCGAGGGAACGGATTCCTGTGCAGGGCCGAAGAAGCGCGAGAGGTTGGAGACGATGCCCGGGACCGCCCAGCAAGGGCAGTAAGACCGTGTCAAAGGACCAGGGCCGTAAGGGGAACTTGGCTCTGGGGGCGGATCTGTTGCGTCGGTTCAGGCCAGGTCCAGGACAAGCCCTGCTGAAGAGTGACGGGTGGGAACGTATTGAGTTGCTGACAAGGGCAGCGTGATATGGCGAAAGGATAGGGTAACAGAAACCAGAGGTGGGCGAAGAGCGTGCGCAGTAATTGGTGTGTTCCTGGGAACTGCGCGAACAGTGGTAAATGGCAATACCTATCGGTAGTGTACCTAGTTTAGATGGAGGGGAGGGACCCGTGAAGGGCGTGTAGGTGTGAGTGCAGCGAAACAGGCCACGAATGGTCCAAGAAAGTGGACATGGGCTCGAGACGGGTTCCGATGGATGGGTGCTGAAAGGTGATCGGATTGCGATTATCGTCTTGGATGCGAAAGTTTGGGTGCTACAGTCGGTGCCTCTCGGAGCTTTTGCGAGGTATAGGGCGATTCGATTTGATACCGTAGTATCTAGAGAGAGAGAGAGAGAGAGAGGAAGGGAGGGAGGAGGAGAAAAGAGATGGAGGCTCGGATTCTGGCCGTGCGGCAGGTGTAGACGTAGCAATGCCCCGGTTGAGTGAGGTCCAGTACTGTACCTACGGGCGTGCAGTACGTACCTGCCTGTCTACGTGAGATCTGCGAGGTGTGCTTAGCCTGCCTCGGGTGCGATCTTGTGTAGAGAATTCGTGGATTTGCACACATGCGCTGGTATCTACACTACCTAGGTATGCATGCATTACGAAGAAATGAGGTTGGAGGCTGCCCGGACTGACTGCTAGCACTTGGAGGGCACCTACTGTGTTTGCTTAGTAGGCAAACGACGACAAACAAGACAGGAGGCCTAAGCTTTTGATGCTCTTACTGGAGGTTTCAGGCGGGCAAGGCGAGGCGATGGATGCAAGGTAGAGCAGGGCAGGCAAACGGCAAGGCGAATGGTGCTTTGTAGTGTTGGTGGTAGTGGTGGTGGTGGCCGGCCAAGCAATGGCGCGCAGGGCAGAAGAGGTAGTTAGGTTAGAGCGACGTCGGTGCCGACGATCGTCAAGACGAACTCTCGGCGGCCACTGGCCCAGGAGCAATTCTTGGTTGGTGAATGAATGGCCAGCGGTTCATCCGTTTGTGAAATGCAAAAGGGCCCTTGCTCATGTTGAAAGCAAGTTAAGAACAGGGCCGAGTGGACCGAGGCCTTTTGTCGAGGGGACTAACCGTTCAAGGGAGGTGGAAAGGCAGACAGACATGCGGCGGCCGGGGTGGCGCGGGCCCATGCCTTGGGCCATGGATTGATTGATTGACTGGCCGCCCATTCATTGGCATCGTACCAGTGGGTTACTACCACTACTTACCTATTCGGTACAACAATTAGTTCGATTCGACCGCACCCGGGCTCAGAGCCTCTCGACCGCTGGTGCTGCTAAGCTACCTAGATAGCTAGCTTACTTGCCTGCCCGTAGGAGGGTGTCCCGTAGCAGACAGGAAGTTGCAATTTCTATCAGACTAGGTAGGTACTTAGGCACTCAAATAATCAGTAAGCAGTAAACCTACCGGTAATGTACCTAAAGGCAGGTACTGACTGACTGTAATGTTGACTTGTGGGCTGCAGCAAGCCAAAGGGCCGCCGCCGGGCGAGGTCAGCGCGTCAAGGCAAGGGACTTCTGTCGAGCGGGTTCCCCCCTATTGGAACCTTTGAAAGTACTCACCTTCCTTATTTCGCCAGCCAGGTACCAGTTGCCGAGGTCAGCTGGATCATGGGTGCTACCCCCATAAAACCAATCGCGGCATTACGGCATTACGGCACAAAAAGGCGGGGTCTAGCCCGGCGCATGCCCGCCTTCCGTGTGAGTCGGGCGCGACCCGAAGAGAGAGAGAGAGAGAGAGAGAGAGAAAGAACGTACGTAGGTATTTTACGTACGGAGTAGTATCCTGTCATCATCGTTGTTTCCCTTGAGTTGCGTCGACTCGAGTCTACTACGTAGGTAGGTACCTAGGTAGTAGCCGCCTCAAGTAAAGCAGGCAGACATCAAGGTTACATGCAACGCGGCTTCGATCTCCATCAAGCAACACAACACAGTGCCTGCCATCTCGGGTTGTTTTTCCAACAAGGAAAGTGCGAGTACCGTCCGTAGCGTACCAACAAACCAAACCAATGCTGCATAGTCTGTCTGCCTGCGTCATCCCACTTGCAGGCCATCTCGGAAATAACTGAAGAGCGGAACCAGGCCGAGGGTGTGACTTGATGACTGGCTGTGGGTAACGGAGCCCATTCCACCGTGTTTTAGGGTAGGTAACTAATTACCTACCCAACCAGGCATGTGGGTGAATTCTTAAGCTAGACTAAATGTTTCTTGTCTTCTACTACGTACATATGTTCGTACGAACATACGTTTACTACGTTGTATGTAGGTAGGACCGGGGTATCCGTGCCTGCCATGAACGTCCTTGTCGTGCTTTCCCGCGAGCAAACTCCTCCCCTGCATCAATCATTCCATCTACTTCGTACAGCTGAACTACGTGACTACCTGCCTACCTACCTATCTACTCGTCAGAGGTTTGTTTGTTGCAAGTTCTCGTGATTGCCAAGTCATAACAACACCAAAAACAACTGCCCAAGCGGCTCCCGCCTCTACTGGGACCTAAGCGCAGCCGGCGTGGCCGTTGGCACTTCCGAGGCACTATCAGTTAGGTAGGTAGATACACTAGACTGACACTCACACAGCGCAGCCACTACCTACCACCAATAACCACCCACCCACTCACACACACACACACACACGCGTCTCCGCGCTGACCTTTGACACCAAGGCCAAGACGAAATAGGTCAGATATCCGCCGCGGCGCCCAATTCGCCTTCATCCTTCATTCCCCAATTCCACACTCCTGCCGTCCAATCAAGCATTTTCTCACCATCCATCCATGTCGCCACGCTTTTCTCCTTGGTACCAACCACCCACTGCAACCAGTCTGTCTGTCCTCTGGCTCCGCTGCCGCTGCCGTCGTTATCGCCTGCGATACCTGGACGATCTCTTGGCTCTGCACTGCAAGTCATTAGACAGAGAGATTAATAGCACAGTACGGCAGCATACACAGTCACTGAGGCATTGGCCAAGCATGATGCACATGGCGATCCCGTCCACATGTGGTTTGGCCTTGATAAATCGGCCGAGAGACGGCTGTCTCCGCGGCTTGGGCTGCGCATCCTTGGCCCAAACAAGACAGCCCGAGGGTGTGTCTCTAGACAGCAACGAGTCTCTCTCACATCCACAGCCACTCAGCTCCAAGATGGTAAGATGCACGGAAGGCATGGCCACAAACGAGATGCGGAACGGCAGCAGCTGTGAGCGGCGGCTGGCCCGAGACATCTGCCACACTCACTCCATCATATTCGCGAGCGGAGAGTCCGTTTCGCTGTCGCATCAATAGCAAACTTTAAAGCATGTTTTGCGAGCAGATCCCAATCGGCCGTGAACACTTGGGCTGTTAGCCTCTGTAACTGACAATCAATTCTAGTCGGTCACTTAGCTCGCAGCACTCGAGAACTAGCTTGGCAGGGCAATTACTGCTGATCGGGCTTCTGTTCGGGGCCCCTGGTTTCCCCATCGCAAAACAGACAACTCTCCGCGACTTCCGGCCTGTCCCGCAAGTTCTGATTCAATCAACTTTACCCCAACCATCACGCCATGCCTACTGAGGAGGGGAGGGCCGGGGCTTCAAAGAACCCCTGCCCCCCCCCAGAAAACGACCCTGCTTAGGGCAAATTTTACTGAGCACGCTACCCAGGTCAGCATCTGGTCCTCCAGCAGCCATTCGTGGTTCATACCCCCCAAGTATGCTTTGCTCCATGGCAGTGGTGTCTGGATGGCTGTCCCCGTGTGTGTGAGAGGAAAGGCCGACGGTGTGTGGTCCATGTGCAGTACAGCGAAGCTACTGCCTAAGCTCAATGCCATGCCACCACGCACACACGCCCCGAACCCCGTCGCCCGTTTGTGCCTCTAGCGGCTACGACCAATCTCTTGGAATTTTCTTGGAAAGCTTGAGTGAACGCCATTGCCGTACCGCAGCTCGCGCCCTGCCGTCCTTGCCCTGCGCAGTGTGCATGGTCAGCTCAGGCTAGTGGACTCGCGAACAGGTCTGCTACCATGGGCGCCCAGATAGCCGTTGATTTGCCGCCATTGACAAGAATATGCCGGGCCACCGCCTCATCGGAAATCAGTAATCTTCCAGAAGGAATTCGCGGCATTGGCCAAGGCTAACCCGCCCAGTCAGATACCGGCAGGCAGTCCCTAGCCGAGGCTAGCTCCAACTACTGACGGAATATTTTCAAATGATCAGTCGCCTAGCCGCTCTTTTGTGATGATCAAAGATCATCACCGGCAGTTCCTTATCGACCACTTGCACGCATTCATCACAGCTATTTGATCGCCGTCAGCCAGCCTGCTTGCGGCCCGCCGCCCAAGGTAGCACAAGCAGGCGCCACCGGTCAGGGCCAACCCTCCCCCACCCACTCCCTGTTTGGAGAGCAAGAAGACTCGCCAGGGGATAATACGACTCAACTGCAGGTTTGCTCCTCTCTCTGGGATGTCGACACCCCCAAGGAAGCTAGGATTCGACGGCAAACACGGCACCTTGTGGGTGGCTCTTTGTCGAGCCTGGATACCACCCAACAACGAAACATTGAGCTGGCCGCCATCTCAATCGAGAAGGTCACAGTGGGAAGATATGTACAGTGGTGCACAAAAGAAGACAGACACTCGCGCAGCAGGACCTTTACCACACGTACCCGAGCCGAGCCCATTGACAAATGGCATTCAGGATGAAGAGAGCAAGCGGCACACAGCCTCACTGCGGAGCTCAGCTGTTCAAGTGGGCTCAACCCCTTTACCATCTTGAGCGTCGAATCCTCGCCAAGCTAGCTGACAGGTCGTTACTGACGGTGACGAGGACGGGGTAGAGACAGAAATTCCCAGTCCGCCAGCCGAGACCCCAAGACTGCCGCTGCCCGTCCGCTGCTACTGCTCATGTACGCCTGCACCTCGACGGTTGGAACGAGCAATATTACGTACTCTGTCACCGAGCTGGAAGAGACCGCGCGATGAGGGTGGAGACAAGCGCATACTGACGGCCTACCGTCAGCGCCTGAAGCCTTGGCGATGAAGTAAAGTTCGAGCATTTTCCATCCTAGACGAACTTTTGTATATTTCTTGTGGCCCCTTTGCTGCTTCGGCCCTGCACGGGTGACCCAATCATCGAGACATACAGAGCAGCATTTCGGTGGCGGTGCCGAGGCCCTTGGGCCGTTCCGAGTGGAACCAGACGCTCAAATGCTATGCTCAGGATTCGGCCAGGACTGTCTGTCCATGCGCCGTCCCGTCTCCAGGTTCTTTTGTCGGTTTTCTATCAATATGACCGGTTCAGCAGCAGAGCGAGCTGCCCTAATGGTACCACAGCGTGGTCTCTGGTGAGATTTGTGACCAGGCTAGTCTCACTATTATTGTGTACCTGGCGACCTCACGCGGGACTGACCGCCTTGAATTTGTACCTTGGTGACCAGGCCAGCCGAGCAATTGCATAGCTCCTTTGAGTGAGACAAGCAAGTCATTGACATAGTTTGTAACGAAACCCCCAATTGCGGGGGCTTTTCATGAACATTGCTCCTGAGAGACGGGTTATCGGCCAAGTGATTCACATCGCGAGCCTCGAATGATTACGGGCATCTAGTCACATGCGCCAACCCACGAGACAGTTCACAGAGCCCCGTTGCTAGATAATTGACCGCAACGCCGTTATTTACTTGTATTGAACGGAATTCCAGTAGGGCACAGGGTATCGGGGCGCGTCGGGGCCGCGGAACATTGACCGCCAGGGGCGGAGCCGCAATACTTATCCCAGCGAGACTCATGGCTGGCTGCTGAATCAAAAAGACACCAACAGTCGAGACTTTTGGAGCTCCAGTGCAAACGGGCTTCATTGCGAGCGTGTCTACATCACGATGCATGCTGTGTCCCATCAAGTTCTCCCCGGCCCGTAGAGGTTCCCGTGGCCTAGAACACGCCTGTCTTGGCAACTTCACGTCGCCGAGACTAATGATGCGCTTCAGAGAGCAATCGAATACTATGCCTTCCTTCCCATACCACCAGCGAAAGTTCATCAAGGTCTATGAAGGAGACTCGCCTACTATGATTTATGGCGTAACTGCATGATCTCGACTGTAGCAAATTCGCCTCACCGCAGTTAGACACCACATTCGGCAGGAGTGAGGTTGTGTTCGGGGCGGGCGGGTAGACCTCAAGAGCTTTCTGGCATCTCCGTCGGTGGCATACCAGGACAGCACCTACTCCCTCGTTGTCACATGGACCGCGAATACGAGCCCCTAGGGGGCGTTGGGGTGTGTCGAGTATACCATGGACAAAGACCCCAAAGCTGCTCTCAGTCTGTATCTTCCGCAACTCTCTGGGAGGGGCAGCAACCAGATGCGAGGTCTTTTGAGCCACCAGGAAGACCTCGACGGCCTCATACACGGCAGCACGGTGATCGGCACCGAGATCTTTGGCCAGATGACTGACGGATGCCTACTCTGTGCCTGGTCTGAACGGGCTGCGGCCCAAAGCACACGCCGGACCGAGACACCCAAACACTGCGCCAAGCTAGACGATGTCGGTAGCATCATCGACTCGGGGGCTTTCTTTCCACTACAGGGCGATTCTGATCTCATATGGTTGACTTGTTTCACTGCCTTGAACCTTGCTGCTCCCCTTTGAGTTTCGAATGGTAGAGTATGTCGTTTGGACATAACGGTCCGTAACACATCGGCCTTTCGTGTTCACATAATGTGTATCCCGTGAAACATGTCTACCGACCGTCATATAACAACATGTTCACTGTTTTGTAATGAAGAGAAATTACCAAAGTTATCAGGATGGTACTGATATTGAAGTAGACCTTGTAAACGTTTGAACACAAGTAGCGGTTATGTTGATCTTCTGCAGGTATCTATTGTGCGATAGATTGCTTCGATCAACTACTTTGCGTAGCTAACATCTAACTCGGCCAATTCACTAATTCGGAAGACAACAAAAATTGGCGCTTGACACGCGTCTATGCCCAGCATATAAAGTGTGTTTTTCGGGATATTTATATTGGTGAACAACCATAACGTCAGAGAAACGGAGAATATTAAAGGAAAGCGATTTTGGAACACCACTTGATTACATATTTTCACAGCTTGCCCTATTCTACATCCAATTCCAGGTTAAGCATATTCAGCTAGCCATCCTGTCATCTCGTTACCCGACGTATGCAACATGATGTTCAGTGTATAGCACCAAACAATCTATTGTAGCGTCAGCCGTGAAGATTCCTTTGGCAGACATCTCAGTGTCAGAAAGCTGGCCGCGATATGGAAGCTACGTAAAGGTACAATCGCCGCACGGGCTTCATTTCCATCATACTTGGTCAACTACCATCGATTCAACTGTGGTGCCCTATCTCAATCACTTCCAGGACAGTACCCTCGACCATGACTTTCGTATTATCGACTGACAATTCAAAGACCATGGTACTGTGGTCTGTCCATGGGTACGAAGCCTGCCCTGAGATTCTGACAGCCCCGCCGTTCAGCGCGGAAGTTGTCTTCTGTCCTCTCCGCTACCACGACAACTATGGACAAGTTCATCTTCAGGCAACTTGTCCGCAATGTAGGTGATTCTTCGGAGGCTCTAGCCATCAAATCTAGTAGTGGCTTGCTCGACCGTAACACTAGAGACATGTTCAGCAGACGAACCCCTCCTCAGAGAACGGCCCTGCCTTTACCCGCTTGACCCTTCCCCAGCCCCATCTTAGACGGTGTCACAGCTATATATAAAAAACGATGGACCCGATATATAGAAGTTGGAAGTGGCCCTCGACGCTCTTTTGGTCAAATATGTTCATCGACGAGACCGGTGACAAGCCCATGGCAACCGGTGCTGAACATCTCGCGGGAAAGAGCCTATGTTCTGCTGAACCATGTACTACTCATGGCGGTGGGAACGTTCTGGGGATGTGCTCGCACCAAGGAGTTTACCGCGTCTGCCGCTGTTTCCATCACTCCTCAGATTATCAAGCTCAGGTGCATTGTCAATCTTGACTTCTCATTTAAAGCACTTATCGATGTCAGAGAACGACGACCAGTTTTCGTGGGCATACAGGGGGTTGCTACTTACACTGCCCAGCAAGCTTAGACCGACGTAAAAGAGAGAACATCGCTCATGGGCCACAGCTGCAATAACGCCAGTATGGTTTACCTGACGAGCATTCATCTACGCAATATCTCTAAATTCACCGTCCACAGCTTTTCCAGGGGAGCCCGGGGCCGTGATAGCCTACAGGCCGTGTACAAGGGCTCAAAATATGATCGAGGAGTGTGGTAACCTGGTATCACTTGACGGTGTCTTTAAGTATATTGAGCCGCGCAAATATATGTATAGACCGCGCGATGTGTCCTATATCGCCATCATCCGGCAGTAAAGAGCACCGAGATCGATCAGAGCCATACTAAAGGCCTACATCAGCACAAAGAAAGATGGCATGCTTTGCGAGTTGAAATTTGATGGAGAACGAATTGTTTCATGCGGAGATATGGTTTTGTTTCTTCTTCTTCGTTTTCTAAATTCCTATGGGAGAAAGTGTTTTTCATGCAGTCGAGCTGTGCAGCATCTTCTGCTTTTAATTAGTAGGAGAGTGCGGCAACGAGCTGACTACGGGCTGAATTTGCTTTTCGGTCTTTCACTATGTCTTAGCTTATTTGAAACCCACAAAGACCAGAGGAATGTCTGTAAATGTAAGCAACATTGATTCGGAGACTTTGCCACTTCGCACCTCAGTGCCAACACCGATGACGCTTACCGTTATGCCGGCCCATAGGTTGAGACAGCAAGCAGTCTACCTCCGCCTGAAGATGAAAGACAACTGTTGCGAAAACATAGGATGACAAACGCGGCGGGCTGAAGTCATGTTGGCGCACAATCCCTGCAAGATGATATGAAGGTTGCCTAGTTTGGTAACAGGGACTAAACCGTGTAGAGGATGCCATCGGCTCCTTCACAGTTCGAGACCGGTCTTTCACTGCAGCTAAGGAGGCATGGGGTCAAGGCACGAGTCAGCAAATCTTCTGTCGAGTCTGGGGGGGTGCGCAATCAGAGGAGAGGCTGAGACTATCTCCAGGCAGCCGTCAATTTCCTGCCTCACAGCTGGGGAGCTGAGAGAGATTGCATTCGTGAACGGGGACCAATTGTCATCACCACGCGAGAGGATTGGATGAACTACTGCAATTCAATGGCGGGACCCCTGCAAGGTCCCTGGGCCGTCCCGAAATAGCCCCACACAAGAAGGCTATCTTGCTTGACGACAAAGGCACTGCGGTGACGAACATCCGATACAACGCCGGCGCAGGATCGAGGGTGAGTTGGCGAGTGCGAGTTGGCGGGTGCGAGGTTTATTGTGTTCGTTCAATGATCGGCAGATGTACTAGCATCTTATTCCTGACCAATCTCGTGTTAGCGCATCGCGGCTGTGCCCAGGAAATCATGTCGATTTCTTACTCAGGTAGGGTTGTCATGTCAATTTCTTACTCCATGGCTCGGACGAGCGGGTTGAGAGTGCTTGGATCGCAGTAAAGGCCCACGAGCCTCTAGGCATCAGAAGCTTCTTAAGACGGTCGGTCACTACCCGCACTCGAACTTGTTCCGATGCCTTCTGCACTCGTCTCGTCCCAATCTGCCCAGCAAGCGATTACATCGTCAACATGGTTCGTCTCATTATCCTGGCCCTTGCCGCCACCGTCCAGCTCTCTCATGCGTGGCTGCCGAACGATGGTTCCAGGAAGCTGCTGGATACCCGTGGGTTCAGCCTCTTCGACTCGCAAAATACCACCGTCGAGGAGTCCGATGGCGTAAGAAAGCGTTGGTGGACGGCCTCGGGCAAGATCAGGGGCGTCAACCTGGGCTCGCACTTCGTCTTCGAGCCCTGGATTGCCAACGCGGAATGGAACAACATTGGCTGCGGCGGTCAGCAGTCCGAGTTCGACTGTGTCATGAACACTGGCCAGGATAGGTCCGATGCGGCGTTCCAGAAGCACTGGGATACATGGATAACCGAAAGCGACCTCGACGAGATGATGGGGTACGGTATCAACACCATCCGGATTCCCCTCGGCTACTGGCTTGATGAATCGTTGGTAGACAAGAACTCGGAACATTTCCCAAGGGTCCGTACATCATCTGAAGTTGCAGCCGAAGGCATAGGCTAAGCTTTCTCAGGGAGCCTTGAATTACTTGATTCGCTTATGCGGATGGGCCAGTGATCGTGGCTTTTACATCATCCTGGAGTGAGTCGTCCCCGTCCAGGCATATCTTTGTGTGCGACTAACAAGTAGAAAGCCAGCACGGTGCTCCAGGAGCCCAGGTTGCGCAAAACTCGTTTACCGGCCAGGTGAGATGACGGTTCCTGTCTGTCGAGTTGCGCTGCCCTTCTGACGTTGTGTAGTTTGCTCCAACCCCGGGATTTTACAACGACTACCAGTACGGCCGGGCGGTCAAGTTTCTCGAGTTTCTGAGGAGGCTTATCCACGACCACAATGAGCTTCGAAATGTCGGCACTATCCAGCTTGTGAACGAGCCCACCAACTGGGGCTCGTCAGTGCAATCCCTCCGTAGCACGTTCTACAAGAACGCTTACAACGTCAGTGGCGGCCTTTCCCACTTCCTATTTCTTCACTAACCTGCTCCAAGGCTATTAGAAATGTCGAGCGGGATCTGGGCGTGACGGCCAATAACTACGTCCACATCCAGATGATGTCCTCGCTCTGGGGCTCGGGCAACCCGACCGAGTTCCTTGACAACACATACTTCACCGCCTTCGACGACCACCGTTATCTCAAGTGGGCCAACGTGCCTGTGACGCACGAGAGCTACATCTCGACGTCGTGCTCAGACAACCGCAACGGCGACGGCGCGGGGCCGACCATCGTCGGCGAGTTTAGCATCAGCCCGCCCGACGACGTCGAGAACTCGGACGGCTGGAACCGCGACACGCAAAAGGACTTTTACAAGAAGTGGTTCGCGGCCCAGGTGGTGGCGTATGAGAGGTCGACCGCCGGCTGGGTGTTTTGGACGTGGAAGGCTCAGCTTGGCGATTACCGATGGTCTTACAGAGGCGAGTTTTGTCTTCCCCTTGTTGAGTGTTTGTGATGCGTGTGCTGACCATTTCCTAGACGCTGTGATTGCAGGAGTCATCCCAAGAGACTTGAACACGATTGCGAACTCGGGCGTCTGTGGCTAGCAGGGCAATCATGATGGCCGTGTCAAGGCATATACGGTGTGTCACGGGGATTCCTCATGGTCAACCCCGTCGAAGAGAAAGACTGCTAATAGAGTTTGTCAAGGCTAGACTGATATATCAGAGTTCCTCCATAATTCTCGTAAACTTGGGGTGGGGGGAGGATGCAGCTTGGTCTTTTTTGTTATTTTTATTTAAGTGGCCGTTCATAATAGCCCGGCCATGCCGTGTCACCGTCCGCATTCAGCAGGACCTCAAAACCCCCAAGAGTATTGTTGGCAGCAGCGGTGAGACCAAAATTGCAGTGTGCATCCATGACAGAACGCCGTCTGTGTGGGAGATCGGGATGCTGCAGTGTTGGGTTGTAGATTCCCGTGTTCCCCCTCCTCGCCCGAAAATAGTGGATGCCCTAACGCCCGAAGCAGCCATGGTCTCGGCACGAATCTCCGCGAGGCGGAACGAGCCAAGAGACCCAAGGGGGGGGCCGTTGACACACTCGGGTTGGTTCCAACGTCATATCTCACTAAATAGGCGGCGGTTCTCCGCTGTCTTCACATTCCGGCCGCTGCAGCTACCCCTCACTCCATCAATCACCTTCCACAGGGTCCGAAGCGGCAGTCCAAATGCGGGTATTGCAGCATTCGTATTGCAAACACAAGGAATGTGTGCGTATGTGCCCATGGCTTCCATCGGACGCTTGACGTTTAGCGATAAAGGACGTACCGCCGTCACCAATGACGTGGATGCGGCATCGATTCGTACCGGCTCGCGAGCGCCCGAGGACTCGGAATCCGCGATGCAGGAACCCAGGGGTCTTTCTAAGATTCTTCGTGGAAGGCTACGTTATATAGCTGCCACGGTGGATTGACACATGGGCCGATCCAGCCTGATGATACATACACTGTCGGCACGGTTCGCATCTGTGGTATCATGAGGATGCACTCAGTCGATACCTACCTTAGTTGAATCTTCTGCCTCTGGCTGACGCAGCGTCATTAATGAGCAGCAGAGTGACGATCCAAATCAGACAACCGTCATAACCAATCGGGTTCCCCAGATTTTACCCCAGCAACTCCCTACCTTACTGGTCTGTCTGCACGAGCCACCTGTCCATCACCGGATCTGGATGATGGATGATGGGTGGGTGTTTGATTGGTAAAATGTCACCGAAGCTTTCCGTTGGTCGTCTTTTCTGGGGCCGTGTTTGCGTCCATGTCACCCTAGTAACGCGCCTGTCGTTCGGCGGGGTTCCGCGCGAAGGTTGGCGGCCACTTGGGGGACAAAAAAGACGACCAGTTTTCAAGAACCTTATGGCCCTAACTTTGCGACAGGTACCTAAAAATAGGCAAGAAAAGATACCTTTTAATATATTTTATATTCTTAGCGTCAAATAATTCACGAGTACTTTTGTAAAAGCGCCTTCCTTCGGTGTAATGTAAGCTGTGCTACTTGTAGGGATGGTGGTGGTGGCAGTAAGTAGAATGGAAAACCGGTAGGCTTCCCCCCCCCCGTCGCCGAGTGGCGGCTTCCCCCGACCGCCTGTTACTCCCTCCCTGCCCTCTCGCGTCTTCCCGTTACATCCGTCTTGGAGTAGTAGAAGTTCGTATACGATCATCAGGTGACCCAAAGCAGAAATGATCACAGGGTAGGATGGAACAGAACAGAAGGGAAGGAAAGGAATGGCAGGGGCAGCACGACGGCAGCGAAGGCCGACGCCAGCCACGCGATTTCGAATATAAACCACTGAAATCCCTCGTCGTCCTTCAGAACAAACCCATGTGCATCCGTCTCCGGCCAGATCCAATAATACTGCCAACACACACTGATTCCTAACATTAAGCCGCGTATCATATCTCAAGTTTTGCCAAGGTGCTTGGGAGCTTCCGAAAATCAGTAAAAAGACGAAGCTTACCTAGGGAACCAGACAACCCTATCCCCATCACTATCGATAATCACTCTTCCAATCACAAACCCGCTACCACATTTCCAGCGCTCAAGATGAAGACTGCTTCCGTTCTCGCCCTCCTGGCCGCTACCTCGGCCACCGCCCAGTTCACCAACCAAACCAAGCCCTTCTGGCTCAAGTTCTCCCCTACCAACGACAGCTCTGTCGTGACCTACCTCTCGAGCTGCCACTCGGGCGCCGGCCAGGCCGGCCTCTGCCCGGAGAGCGGGGCAAACGGCCACACGGCGTACTTCCTCAACGAGACCCAGTCCGAATACGAGGGGAACACCCTCGGTGCCCTGACCTGGAACCAGCCCATAGGCAACGGGAACCCCATCTCCTCCGGCTTGAATCTTAGCCCGCAGCTCGTTTCCAACGGCGCCATTCCCATCTTCTCGCCGGGTGACCTCGCCTTGTTCACCTTTGGCTTCGATGAAGATGAGAAGCTCTTCATCGCGACCGACGCCGACGACTCCAGGGCCGCGCCCAACAACCCCAACCGCTCTCTGGAGGCGTACTACCGCTGGCACGTCTGCTGGACGTTCGTCGGCAACTACTTCTACTACGCCCTCGTCTGGGTCACCGCTGGCGCTCCGTCTAACCCGTAAGAACAACTGTCCATCTCGAATTGCCGATGCACTATATGCTGACAAAACCCCAGTACCTGCTCCGCTGTCAATGTCTACAGAGAGTGGGCACCTTCGTCCTAACTCAAACCTCTTCTGATGTCCAGAATGACTCGAGCCCGGCCGCGGCGTTGTTTGTGAAGGTTCGGGCCAAGATCGGTCTCAGCATTCTATGATATCCTACTGCCGTCTTTCATTGACCATGTCCTGCCACCGTGGTGGAGGTGGTGACGATGATGAGCAACGATGGAACTCAATACCTAATCGTAATCAAACCTTACTTTAATTCCTTAAATTTCGAAACGTCCTCTCCTGTCAACCTTTCGAGGTAATACCAGCCGAGTCGTTGATTTTAATGTCAATTGAACGTATGCATTATCACAGCTTGTCAAATGCTGAGCCACATTGGATTCGTTCATGTCTTGGGTGGGGGGCCTGATATCGGGAAGCGGTCAGCAAGTTGAACAAACGAACTAGGTAAAAACCACACTTGGCAGATGCCCGTTTCAACGACCGAACCTGTATCGTTCAGCTGCGTATTCTTGGGGATACCCGATGCTCGATGAAATGGAGATCTGACGTCTGGAGTGCTGTCTGGAAAACCGTCTGCTGCGCCTATAAAGAAGTCCTGAACTCCCAGTTTGAGCGGTCGCATCCCGACCTCTCTCCATTATGAAGTCCCAGAACCACTTCATAGTCAGGCTAGTGATTAATGACAATACCGCCACCCACATGCCCGCAGGGTCTTCCAACTGCCAGAGATGAGGAGATCGGCTTCTAGACACCCCAGACCATACCTCCCATCAACGTGTCGGGCCCTGTTCCGGGTTGGGCCTCGAAGGACAGAACGTCGAGGCCAAGGGCATACAACAATACCCTCTGCCTATTCTTTTCAATAATAAACTAGGAGCCGCTGCTGGGCTTGCAGACACCCGTCCACCTGAGCTCAGTCGGCAATCCCGTGAGCCCGCTGTCCAGCTAGATCGCGGTGACAGCGCAGCTTACCAGGATCTTCACGGGCACTTTCGCATCGATCAACGGGAAGACGTTCCAGACCTTCGTCGACTCGCCACAGTATGTTGTCCACGAGGCAGTGGATCGATCCCTCGGGGCGGGTCCCGCACCTTCGACAGCTTGTTCTCTCGACGCCTCGAAGATGAGATGAAGCCCATCGCTGAGAAGGATGACGCGAGGGTCATAACATACCCAACAGATTGTACCCACGACAAGTACCACCCCAACCAAAGCATTGTCGACATCCAAGACATGGGCATCATCGATACCAAGGGGCTCCCGTGGACCATCGGCAGCTTGCTGCAGGGTAGCCAGTTTGCCGACACGTGAAGGGAGGCGTGTAGATACACGCGTCCCTCAACACATTTAACTACCACCTCCGGCAGGATAATCGAAGCTAAGAACATCCAGGGCGCGGCCTCTCTTGAGGTCGACTAGCAGTACCGGCCCATCCGCAAGCTCTTCTTGGAGGTTAAAGACGAGATCTCGAGCTTGTTCGGCGGCGGGTCAGACATCATTCGCATGTTTTAGCCGCGGGCCGGTCTGTAGCTCGAGAGCTTCGTCCCTTCGCCCAAAGACGACCACTCTAGCTAGGCAAGGAACCGAGCTGGCGAGGGCTCACGGACTTGGTTCCAACGGGAACTCGAACGAATACCACTGATTGGCCAGGGTCAAGTTGCTGGATCGGAGCCTATAGCACTGATAGTTGAGTCTGGATGACAATGGAAGTGAAGAATCCGTTGGCGTTCACCGTGCCCTCGAGGTGAACCTTGGAACGGGGGATCTCGGGTTGTCCATGGTCCCATACCATGACTAGGTATACAGCACTGTTCGTGCCCAACAGTGTAATATCAGCCGAACCCATTTTTGAGGCATCCGCCACTTGCGACAATTCTCCACGAGGTCGGAGTGGTGGTGTCCGTTCCTGAAACGAGCTCCGGTCGGCGCAGACCA
Source organism: Colletotrichum zoysiae (assembly GCA_030867305.1). Lineage (NCBI taxonomy): Eukaryota > Fungi > Ascomycota > Sordariomycetes > Glomerellales > Glomerellaceae > Colletotrichum > Colletotrichum zoysiae. The sequence goes on along the minus strand of MU842952.1, from coordinate 27,117 downwards.
GACGGGGACGAACGCAGGGAAAGGCGAAAAAGTGAAGAAGCGGACCGGCCCGTACGAGACAGGCAGGCTGCTTCGTGCAAAAGGCGGTGACTGCAGGGGAAAGGGGGGTTTAGTAGTAAGAGTGACGCGATGCAAACGGGGGCTTACGACTCGTATTCAGGGGTACTGAATGTCAGCCTCGAGAATAAAAAAACTCGATGCGAATTGGATGGCTGGGAAAACGGAGTCGGTCGTGGTTGGGTGACGTTGCAAGTGATGCTTGCGCGCTTGTGCAGCTTGACGTGTCCGACGGTGGGACACCGCTTTGATGCTGTAAGTTGTAGGTATCCATCCGCCCAGGCTGCACGGCACTGCAGTGCACCTGTTTGCTGGTCCCGTCCGTCCCCTGGCTCCGTTATCGAAGCGGCAGGTGGCGTGTAGCTTCGCATGTGACTCACTCACCCCTTCCGAATCTGACACCTGGGTAGGTAGGTACTCTCTCAATTTCTTTTCCAAAGTCTTGCGACGGCTTTCCGGAAAATATCAACAAAACCGACACTTGTAAAAGTGTAAACAAAACAGGTTCTGTCAAGGAACCCCGAATCAGACTACGCTTGCTTGGTTCATCCTGAACTCCTGGTCAACCCCAGCCACCGGATTGTTTAAAGGAATGGAGAACCCCGGCATCCCAGTGGATGCATTTCACGTGCGGATAAGAGCTTCAACCAATCGATAAGATGCTGACCGCCGCCGTTACAGGGGTGGGTGTGGCGCCGGGCAAGGCTTCATCACCCCGCGCAACCACGTCGGGTTCCAAGTGTCGGCGCGCAGACCTACCTGGCTCTCGCTGGTGAGCTGCTCACAGACAGACAGGGCGGGCGTAACCCACTCACTTACTTTCCTTGGGAGAAGCATAGTCCCCCCCCTCTCTCACACACATACCTCTCCCTTCCGCGCGGATACCGAGAGTTTCCATTGAGGTCATATCCCTTTGTTCAACACCAAGAATTTATGAAGCAGAGTTGCGTTTTCTTTGCTTCATGAATTCCAGCACATCTCACACCAACCAACACTGACATCCCCCACCTTTGCGTCCGGACCGCTTCCCGGCCACCTCATTTTCAAGACACCACATTCCTCCGGAATCTCTTTCCGAGTCGAGTTGGCCACGATAGAGACACAAACGGATAATCCGCATTCCTCAACTCGGGTCGCACTACAGACTGAAGGGACTTCTTGCCCGTCGTCGCCATCATGGCGCCGGCAAATGGGTACTCGGCGCCAGGCGTCGCTTCGTACGACTCCAACACAATGTCGGTCGGCGACGGCACCTGGGATTTTGAGACGAACACCTTCCTGTTGCCTAACCTCGTCGGCCTCAACTTCGAGACGATGCGGTACAATGGTGAGCACCTATATGCTGGGCGAAGGCTCCCCCGCGATTGTCAACTAACACGCTCGCAATCTAGGCATGGGCAATCGCTTCTCGACAGTCGCCCAATACCATACTCTCGTACTCGCTCACGCCGTCATGGCCGTCATCATCTTCCTTCTTATCGTTCCGGTATCCGTCTTCATAGCCCGCTTCTACACGGCGAAGCCCGGTTACGCCATACCCTACCACGCTCAACTGAACATCCTTGCCCTGTTTATGCTCGTCGCCGTCTTCGTCTTGGGCTGGTTTGCGGTTGGCCCCGAACGAAGCTGGTCCAACCCGCACCATGCCATCGGCCTAACCATCTTCATCTTGTTTCTGCTTCAGATAATTGGCGGTCGACTCGTGCGAAACATTCGGGGGCGCTCGATCCGGAAGATGTTTCATCGCTGGAGCGGAAGGCTCATTGCGCTGCTTGGCATCATCCAAGTGGCCCTCGGCTTAACGCTCTACGGCTCACCCAAGTGGACCTTTATTGTCTACTCCCTCTGGTTGGCTTTCCTGCTGCTCGTGTACTTCGTCCTCAGTTACCGTGCCGAAGGCACTGGGCGTGGCCGCGAGACCTACATCAGCGGCGGCCGCTCCGAGGGCCCAAGCGGCGAGTCGGAGTACTACAGCGATGTCTACACCGAGAAGTCCAAGGGTCACAAGTGGTTGGCGCCCCTGGCGGCTGGCGCTACCCTCGCAGCACTGCTCAGCCGCAAGAAAACCAAGGAGAAGGAAGCCAGCCGGGAAAGGTCCAAGTCAAGGAGTCGCAGCCGCGGCCCGGAGGTCGTTGGTTCCAGGCGGGGCTCGGCCAGTTATCTTACCTCCAGAAGGGGCTCTGACACCTACCTCGAAGACGAGAAGTTCACTGAAGTGGACTCTCGACGAGATGGCAAGAAGTCTGGGGGCGGGTTCCTGTCGAAGCTGCTTGGCGTCGGCGCCGCCATTGGCGCGGGAAAGCTGGTCTCGAACCTCTTCAAGCGAAAGGAGAAACAACCACATGACGAAGAATACTCCGCCGTATCGGCAGAGACCTCAGGACGGCGCCCAAGCCGAAGCTACCCTGCCACCAGCGAATACACGGATTACACCGACTGGACCGAGGATACCCAGCCCCCCAGACGTGGACCACGCGACGGTCCCAGCCTGCCACCCCCTGGAGGGCCAACAGCCGCAGCCGCAGCTCTGAGTGCTGCCGAACCGCGAACGAACAGGCCTCCGCATGCAAGAACCCGATCACAGTACAGCTTCGAGGATTCGGAATATTCGTCCTACGTCAGCCCTTCAAGGCGGAAAGACGATCCATCCGCTGGTGCTGTAGGTGGGGCCGGAAAAGGCATCTTGGCCGGCTTGGGTCTCGGATGGCTGGCTAAGAAGATGGCCGACCGGAAATCTAAGCGAGCAGAGGAGCAAAGAATCCGTGATGAGGAAGACATGAGATCAGGAATCACCGGATCGAGGTATACGGGAGACGGCTTCTCATCTCCGTCGCATGACCGGAGAGGGTCTTATCGTGGCAGTGGACGCCGCCCAAGACCGCCCATGTCGGCCATTAGCACCGAAATCACAGAGATGACTGGATCTTCCGAGTTGGAGCCTCGACCCCCCGGCACAGGCTACGGAGGTCCACCAATGCCACCCTTATCTGCAGGACCTCCACCCCAGCCAATGACACCTACCGGGCCTGGTGGGTATCCTACTTACCCTGTCGAACAATCACAAACGACGTCAAGACATGATGTGATCGACCCAGTCAGTATGCCTCCAATGCCTTCCGACCCAGCAGGCGTATTGCACCGCGAGTCGGAGAGCGAAGGCTACATGTCACCTAGCGGACGACCTCGCCGACGGGATTCGTCTAGACGCAGGAGAGCTGGAGAAGAAGCGGCGGCTGCAGCAGTTGCATCGGCCAGCGCGCTCGCAGCGGCAGAGGACCGCCGCCGGGCTCATTCCGAGCGCTCGCAGCCTGTGAGCGTCAAGGTCAGAGTTCACGATGACAAGGATAGGAATATTACGCTGCGGAGGTTGACTGAGGAGGAGGCCGCTGCTAGCAGGCGCAGCGAAAGCAAGAGGAGACGTGGCTCACTTAGCAGTTTGTCCGGAATCGAAGTTGGCAGTGGCCGACGATACCGCCGCGACTCGAGTCACAGACGAGCGGATTCGGCGGCAGAGCACATAGTTGAGACTGGAGATAACCTTCCGCCGCCGAATCCTGCATTTGCCGCAGGCAGGAAACCCAAGGACTCGGCATACTACTCCGGAGGCCCGCCGGTGCAGCCAGCACCAATGGCCGGTGCGACTGTCTCTAGTATAGGCAGTGAGAACACTCATGGTACATGGAGCCAGATGAGCCCCTCGCCCAGTGTACCGCAGACTAACCCTGTTGGGTCCGCAGCAGCCGATAACCGTCGGAGAAGGAGACAGGAGCGCAGGCGGAGCAGCGCGAGCCGGCCAACGGGGGTAGACATGTTCGATTAACACGAGACAAGCTTGTCCAACAGCGGAGGCTTGACGTCGACGATATGCAAGCGATGACTGATGACGAGCAAACGAAGGACGAAAGACGACAAACGGTCCCCACGACCGAGACGACGTTGATATGAGAGCTCCTTCCCCCATACAAGGGCGGGTAAGTATGACCGGCGGTGGGATACGATTTCGCGCATCGGAACAGCCAAAAGAATGCATTGGGTCGGTGAAACCTGTCGTAACTCGGAGCGACAGGCCCGAAAGGAGTTTATGGGGTTGTTTTTCTGTTTCTTTCTTCCTCGAGAACTAGCATTTCCAGTAAACGAAGACGGTCAGGACATTTTATGGTCCCTTCGCCATTCTCACGGTTGTGCGGGAGGACAGGCGAGAAGAATTGATGATCTGTATTTTGTGTTGAGTCTATGAATGTATGAAGAAGTACCTACAGATGCATCTATGTTGACGGACAAATGTATATGAAAGAATACCGCAGTGGGTTATAATTGGAGAGCTTCACCACCACTTTTAGTTGCGTCTGTTCATTCACCCCGGCTCTTCTCCATGCGTTTGTGTGGGCAAAACTTGTGTCTGGATCCTCACTTTGGAATCTGTTGGAATCTGTTGGAATCTGTGAAAATCTGCAATGTAGATCAAAAATACGCTTGAAACGTTGCAGGATTTGGTCGGCAGCGTGCCGTGCAATTCTAAGCAGGTGATGCTGCTTCTTGTGTATCGTGGTCTGCCACATTCTTAACCCCTCCTCCCTCATTATCCTGTCGCATTCTAAAGTGGTGATGAAAGGAGAAGGACACGTCATCTCCCCGCGCCGATTTGTTGTTCCCTTTACTGCATGCGCGCCGTCCTTGAAAACAAAAAACAAAAAAACCAATATTGATTCAAGAGAAAAACAAAATAAGAAGCCAGGCAAAGCCCTTCCCTTTCCGCCTTGGCCATTTCGCGAGCCCGAACTCCTTGCAGGTTTCCAAAGTCATTGATCCAATTCGCGGGGGGTGCCTGACGTGATCGATGGTTTCATGGATCCCCTTTCGATTTCCTGACAAAACCCCAACGCCAAATGAGTGAAAACCCCAAGTGCCGGTCTTAGTACTCGGCACCTCCAAAACTCTTGTTCCTCGTGAGGGTCGCACGCTTGATGCTGGCGCGCGGAAGGTGCTCATAGCTCTTGTTACGGCTTCGGGCCGTTCCGGGGCGGCTTCCCGCGTGGCCCTCACCCTCACCTTCCTCGGCGACGATCATGGCATCCGCCGGCATGGAGGCGCTCTCCTTGATACTGGCCACGAAGAAGGACGACACCAGCACGGCGATACCGCCAAACGCCAAGACGATGGCGATAGAATGGTCGCCTGGCGTACCGCGGGGCTTCTGCCAAAATCGGAAGATGATGCTCGAGCCAACGGTAGCAATTATTTGAGGAGCGGCGATAGCCATGTTGTGAATACCGAGGATGACACCCGCCTGGTCTGGCTCCTCACCGTCGTTGAGTTCAGAGTCGGCGACGGAGTCCAGAGAGGGCGACGCCGGAGGCTCGGCGTCCCCGCTGGGGCCGAACTGCCGTTGCTTCGCCTGTCGGATCTTTGCATCTCTTCGGCTGATTTCGGCGCTGATAATGGCCCATGGCGCCCATAGGGTCATTGCCCAAGTAATTCCCACCAGACCGATCAGGGCTGTCGCTGCCTCTACCGTGCGCACGATGACGGTGCAGAACATGGCGCCGGAGAAAAGAAGCAGAGAGGCGAACCAAGCCCGCTTGAGGGTGAACCCAGGAATCTGCAGCTTATCAAGCCATGACGACTTTTCATTATCATAGTCCACGCTGTCGGAGTCTGCTTGAAGGTCGTCGATCGGCTGGGTGTCGTAGGTGGGGGCGACGAAAAAGGGAAGAAAGACGTTGGTGAGCAAGCTAACAACTGAGTTGATCAGAAGAGCAAAAGTTCCAATTCGGGTTGCGCGTTCGTAAAGTCGATCAAGCTCTTCCGGGGTCATATGAGGGTTGGCCTCTAGGTACGGCTCGACGTAAATCTCACCAATGTACGAAGAGGTGTAGAAGAGAAGCGGGAAAAAACCGATCCAGGCGCAGAACTGGACCTGACAAACTTTCCTGATTTGAGGCGGCAGACGCTTGATGGATGCGAAAATCTGCTTGAAGAATGAAAAGACGCCAGGTTTGCCCACAACTGGCGGGCCCTCGAGCCGTGGGTCGCGTTCCTTGATCAGCGTCGTGCTCACCACAATGGTTGTTGCAAGGGCTATGCTGGCGATAGCACACAGGACCTTGAACTGGGTATCACCCAGAAACCAGAGGTAGGTTGGCAAATTGATGTACCCCGCAACATATCCAAGGATGTTTCCGAGGCCGGTGATCCGACTGGCCATGGCATTGGCTGCCTCCTGCTGATGGGCTGGCGCGCAGTCCACGATGAAAGCCCTGATGGCGGCTTGCACGGTGTTGATGGCGAAGTCGAGGACATAAATACCCGCGACCGCGACGCAAATGATGGTGTTTTTGGCGGCGTGGGACTCGGTGTCTGCACCAAAGAGGCCCATCACGCCGGTCACGATTTCCCGAGTCCAAGCCAAGAACATCAAGGAGATGATGGTTGCCACAGCCCCGCCGAGCATGAATGGTTTCCGCTTGCCCCACGGCAGCCGGCAGTTGTCGCTCTTCATACCTACATAAGGCTGAACCAGTGTGCCGGTAAGCGGGCCAGCAATCCACACCAGGGCCATCAACGATTTGCTCAGCCCAAGGGAGAGTAGGTAGGGAGAGCCGTTGGAGAGCTCGACAGACCATGCGATTTGTAGACCACCGATGCTGATTGTGAGAAGAATCAGGTACCAGGTGCTCTTTGTCCGCTGGAGATCCTCCTGGTCCGCCAGAATCGTGTTACCGTCGGTGGAACCCTCGTCGTCATCGCTTGTCGGAAGTAGCAACGGCGATCGTTCACTGGCTCTTTTGGGGTTAGAGGGCACCGGACGGCCCCTCATGGGAGAATGAGACTGAGACGAAGGCATATTCGATCGTAGGAGACGTCAAGTGGCGGCGGTCTTGTCAACGAGGCGATTCGATGAAGATGGAGTTCGGACAAGCCCACGAGCGGGGCAACCTGGGGGGGTAGTCGTTCAGTTCCGAGTTGGCGCCGGTTGTTGGGAGCGAGACGACAGACTGGTGGGCAACTCAATTCCGGAGAAGAGTGCGCTTAAAAGAGCAATTTGCGATGCGCAACGGTAAAGAAAAGGGGGGGGGGGGGGGGTTTGGTCGTGGTAAAGTCTGAGAGGGAAAGAACAATAATGTTTTGAGTGGCCGTCACGCGGTCAAGTAGGAGAATGCCACGAGACCCCAGAACACGGGCTCTTGGTACGGGGTGATTGATTTCTGACGACAACAGAGCCGGCGGCAGGACTTTGCGTCATTCGCTGGCTGCAAACTGCGCCCTGGCGGAATGACCTAGGAAATGGTGGAGGTCGGTCCCTGATTCGAGCCCGCGCTATGCGGTACGAGGCGGGTGAGGGCGAATGAAAGCAAGTACCGCTCGTTGAGGTGGTGTGCTAGGGTTGCGCCTGTATGTCAATGTACCTAACGCTAAGGTAAGAAGATGCCTGGGATGGCAAGTTCGAGGCTTGTCAGGCCGAGTAGGTAGGTAGGTAGCAAACGGGTGGCGGGAGAGCGGCAGGCGAATGCGCCGTGGGGCTTTGGCGGCACTGATGGAGACCGCAGGGGCGGATCGCAGCTGAACGGTTCGCAGGAGGGAGGCGAAAAGGAAACAAATGCAGATGTCGATGAGCAACGAACTAGAGGGCGTCTAGATGGGCCCGTGAATTCGGCGAGGCGAGGGAGGCGACACTGGGCAGGCAGGCTAAAGTAGCGAGTGCAGCAGCACGTTGTGTTGGGTACGGTTGGGATGGGGTTGTCGGCCAAACACTCTGGACGCTACACGTGTAGGTAGGTAGCTAGCTAGGTATGTAGCTAGGTTGCTGCTGTCTTTATAGCTGGTGGTGGTGACGAGGAGAATGTGAGCAGGGTGAGTGAGGGCCCAGACACGGGACGGTGGGGATAAAGGGAGGGGGTGGGGGGGAGTGCTTGTATTTATTTGGTTGGGATAAAGTCAGTCAAGTGGTGGAAACGATCGAATCTTCCACGGCTAACAGCGCAGGTTCCGCAAGAGGGGGAAGGCCTGGTACCCGAGACTCTAAGTTAAAGTCACGATGGCATCGCACAGTGACGGTCAAAGAGAGGTAGGTAGGTAGGTGGAGGAGGGAGACCTTACTTCCGGGCCTGTCCGCTATGCTCAAGGACACCCCCGCACCCGGTACGTCATGCATGCCCGCCCGCCCCATTTGCTCCTATCTATCTGTCCATCTAGTTTACCTTGTACCTACTTAGGGGTATCTCTGGTTCCCAAATCGAACCGTCCACCATTTACTGCATTCGATACCTGCACTACCGGATAAGTCCTGCACGACGACGTTACCATTCTGTCATTCTATCTGGTCTAGGTAGAGCGACGGTCGCAAAAAAAACAACATCGACAGGTTAATAAAAATATGGCCCCTCCAGAGACCCAACCTTTGCGTAAAACCTTCATCACTTGCTATGGGTTGCATTTATAAGCCTCGTGCGCTGTGCATGAGACCTCCTCGGGCAGGCCAGGTAAGGTACCGTAGGGCACAATCTCACCATCTCACGTTGAATGGCAGCCCAGTCAGTATACGTAGTCGCGTGCCGCAGAATATCTGTCTCCGCCAGATTAATTAGCTCTCCCCGCGAGGGATCTTGATCAAGTGCTACCCCGGTTTCTCAATCACTCTTCGACGACACCCTCTCATGTGGAAAGTAGGCAGATATCTTCCCGTCAGTGCACACCCACCACCATTCGTAACGCCCTCCTCAGCTTGCATGGCTCCTCCATCAACTGTTTTCACTGGACCCTTTACGGTCCCCAGACCACCCATCCATCTGAGCCTCTGCCCCGAAGGGAGAAACAATGGGGTTCGGCTGCTATGGGCCAGACCTCTGCTAGGTCGGTAGTCTGTCTGATGGACTAGAGCACGTTCCATGGCTGATGAAGTCATGCGGCCCGCCTCTCGCATCCGCGCGCCCCTCTGATGCAATAAGAGAAAATGTGTCCACGTATGTAAGAATCGGGTCTTCTCCAAACAGCTCAAGCGTCACTATCAGGTATTTCATCCCACTAGGCGTTTCCAGTGTAGTAAGCATCCCTGTCGGAATCTCCTCTAACCGCATTCGGAGCTACGACGACCGGCGTCTGCGTACTCGGTACTTCGAGATCGACACTTGGCGCCCAAATTCGACCTTCAGACAGCAACATCTGCCCATGCTCTATGTAGCTCTACCGCCCCGCCAAGGCCACGCAGGAAAACGTCAAACTGCCAGCCAAACCCTGCCCGGCGGCCAATCATCGCATTCCCAGAGAGCCAGCCACCTAGGTATGTACCTAAAGCCATTGTTGCCCTCTGACCAGTGACCGGCTCCCTGCATCAACACCGCCGGTGGACACCTACACGAATCCGGTGCCTATTCTATTCTTTGCATTGGATTGACATTGAAACCTGGCTGATATATTTCAAAAGCTACCTTCTCTTGTCGTCAGCCCACGAAGTCCGCCGGTCCGACCCCTCCTCCTCGATTCTACGGCGTCCGACGAGCTGGCCTGTTAATGATCGCCATCTGTCACTTTCGGAGCTCACGCGCGAGCCGTCGGTCAGCCTGCTTCCCCCTCGATTCTGGATCTTACTCCGTCACCAACCCGTGAACGCCGAACTCGCAAACCCGCTCTTTCAACATGGTATCGGCGGCGGATATAGCGGGAACGGCCCTGCGCCTTGTTCGTATGTATTCTCAACACGCTTGCTTTTGCTGGCTCAAATGCGCAAACTGACGCTGCTTTGCCAGAACGCGCCGCCGAAGAGGGCGACCCTGAGAGTAAGCTGCCGAACGATTCCTTCCAGCCTTTGCGCGCCCGACGACGATTACGACTAACACTATAATTCAGGTTCCGATGGCTCCCAGAAGGAAATCTTTGCGGCATGGGCGCTCTTCATCTCCATCATGCTTCTCATCATCGCCTTCCTCACGAGTTACTTTCTCCAAGAGAGAAAGATCGAGGCCGTTCACGAAACGGTCATTTCCATCTTTGCAGGTTTGTTCCTTCGTTCCACCCCCAGTTGCTCGATAGCGCCTGACAGTTGGTTGCGCAGGAATGACTGTTGGCCTTCTGTTACTCGTGACCTCGGGCGATTCGATTCGAAACCTCATCAGCTTCGACTACCAAATTTTCTTCAACCTACTGCTACCACCGATCATCCTTGCTTCGGGCTACGAGCTACATCAGGCCAATTTCTTCAGGAACATGGGCACCATCTTGACCTTCGCTTTTGCCGGAACGTTCCTATCGGCTGTCGTAATTGGCCTCATCCTCTGGCTCTACGCCCTGACCGGACTTGAGTCTATCAGCATGTCCTTCGTCGACGCCATTTCTGTTGGCGCAACTCTCTCGGCTACCGACCCTGTGACCATTTTGGCTATCTTCAACTCGTACAAAGTCGATCCCAAACTATACACCATCATTTTTGGCGAGTCGATCCTCAATGATGCCATTGCAATCGTCATCTTCGAGACGGCACAGAAGTATAAGAAAGGCGATGCGTCGAAGCTTGGCTTCTTGAGCTTCTTTGAGGGTATTGGCATATTCTTAATTGTCTTTTTCGGTAGCATGTTGATCGGCGTGCTTGTGGGTGTTATGATGGCGTTGCTTCTAAAGCTCACTTACATTCGACGATACCCCAAGAACGAAAGCTGCTTGGTTGTGTTGGTTGCATATGCGACGTATTTCTTCTCTCATGCTATTCATATGTCTGGTAAGACTTTCGCCCACACCCCATCCCACCCTTTCTTGAATCAGATGAGCACATCGCTGACGGCCTCGTAGGCATTGTGTCTTTGCTCTTCTGCGGCATAACGCTGAAGCACTACGCCTATTTCAACATGTCTCGGAGAACCCAGCTTACAACCAAGTTCATCTTCCAAATTCTGGCACAGCTGTCAGAAAATTTCATCTTCATTTATCTCGGCCTCGCACTATTTACCGACAATGCTTTGCAGTTCCGGCCTCTCCTCATCATCATCACCGTCTGTGCAGTTTGCGCAGCGCGATGGGTGGCGGTGTTCCCCTTGTCCCGGCTTATCAATTGGGTCATTCGTTACAGGGCCCGCCGGAGAGGCGGGGATGTGACTGATGAGCTTCCTTACAACTACCAGGCCATGATTTTTTGGGCTGGTCTTCGCGGAGCGGTCGGTGTCGCCCTTGCGGCTTTGCTCACCGGAGAAAACTCCTACGCACTGAAGGCCACGGTTTTGGTGGTCGTCGTCCTTACCGTCATCATCTTCGGTGGCACGACTGCGCGCATGTTGGAGATCCTTGGGATCCGAACTGGTGTTGTAGACGAAATCGATAGCGATGATGAGTTTGATATCGAAATCTTCAGCGGCGGCCAATACACCAAGCGCACTGGCACTGGTATCGGCTACATCCCTCGACAGAACGGCAGTCTCTCGCTGGATAACATCGGGTCGCGCAATGTCACACGGCCTTCGGCTGGGGGAGAACGCAGTAGTTACGTTTCCGGCTCACACTCGCCGAACCCAATCAAGAGGCAGGGGAGCATCAGCCGTAAGAACTCGGAAATCGAGAGAGCTGATCTCCTGGGCCGTAGCGGCAATACAACGGACTCAGACTTGGAAAGCGACATCGACACGTCGGATCTGCCGCCTCCGGCCCGACGTGAACCTCGCCGGAGGAGCCCGACCATCCCTGGGACTTCGCAGTCAGCAGGTTCCGGCGGTCTTCTTGCGCAAACCGAGCCCACCGGCGCCGTTGCCACCGCGCCCCACCACGTCTCGGCGACGTCCGCCATCAGACAGCTCTTTAGTCACGGCGCCGAGGACGCGGCGGGTCTGTTCAGGCAGCTAGATGAGGACTATATCAAGCCAAAGCTGCTGCTTGACGGGGGGAGCAGCAGCCGAGGTAACGGCCCCGGCCCCGGCCCCGGCCAGGTTTAAGGGTGCTTTTGTATCAATGATTTCTCCCCCTTTTTCTATGTGATATTGATTCCTTATGCAAATGCCGTTCAAGGCCGGTCGGTGGGGTTTCTCGTCAAGAATCGGGCATGTAACGCAATCCTAGGCGATGCTAGGAGGCTTAGGTATCACGGCGGCGTTCTGGGCGTACCTATATTATAGAGCTGGCGGGGCCTTTATACCTAAAAGACCTGCTTACTACGATTTCTCAATGGTAAACCTGATAAAATCACTCTGCTGCGTCGCCGTTTGGTATGTTTGTGCTCCCTCCACCCGACGGCGACATCGCATTCTCCTACGGTAAGTTGGCTATGATCTAAAAAGATTTTTAGCAAGGTCGGGGTCGAAGGAACGGCTTTATATTGCCTAGCAATGCGCCGATTATTGCATACATCATCAGGGCAGTTATCCGGGTAGGTAGAAGAGAAACTCAGCCACCATACGGAAATCGGCGCAGTCGTTGGGTCATGGCACAAGTTGGCAAGAGAGACTAGATCACGGACGACGACAGGGACAGACATTGGGATGACTTTCCTTACTTCCCCCCCCCCCCCCCCCCCTTTATTCTTTTCTTTCTTTTCGTTCTTTTCATTCATCTTTTCCTCGTGGGCCAGTAGCGTATATCGCCTTCATCCACCATCTATTAGTGGGTGGTTTGTTTCCCAGCGTAGCTGCTGCAACAGCCGCCACCTGTCTGTCTTTCCTATTCGCATGTAAAAAGTGTTATATACAACCTAGTGTTGCTAGGATGCCTTTTCTGCGTCAAAGCCTATCCGCTGACAGCGAGAATCTCACAATTGGTGGGGTGTTTGCTTATATATACATTTTCGTCTGCTCGCGCTCCCGGTGTGTTCCCGTCCTCTTGAACGCCGTCTAACTCGCAAAATGAAGTCTTTGTTGGCGGGACGGGGCAACGAATGGCGCGACGACACTGCGGAGGCGCCCTGGTCTTTCCATTCCCTTGTGGGCATCCGTCCGCGCCCTCCACGGCTCCCTCAGGCATGGACTTCTCTCTCGCCACATCCTTGGCGGTCATCTTCGCCCCCTTCGGAAATGTTCGAGTCGTTTGCCTGTAATGGTTTCGGTGCAGGCCGTCCCGGTAGAAATCAGGTCCCGCTACCCAGCTCACGTAGCGGATGTTGCGGACGGTGTTGCGCTGCCGCTAGCTTGACGCTGCTGCTGAGCATGTTGTGCCGCCTGCTGGACTTGTTGCTGTGCGTGCTGTTGAGCCTGTTGAGCCTGCTGGGGTGTTGCTGGTACCTGAGCCTTCTGCAATTGAGGTGTCGGAACTTTCTGCATCTGTGGTGTCGAGGCTTTCTGCATCTGTGGTGTCGAAGCTTTCTGCATCTGAGGTGTCGAGGCTTTCTGCATCTGAGGCGTCGGGACCTTCGGCATGTGAGGCGTCGTCTGGGCTTGCTGCATTTGCGGCGTGGGAGGCTTCTGCACCTGCTGGGCAGGCGTGTGAGGCGCGAGAGGCTTCTGTGCTTGCTGTGCCATCTGAGGCGTAGGAGGCTTCTGGGCCGGCTGAGCGGGCGTGTGAGGCGTGTGAGGCATTGGGGGTTTCTGGGCCTGCTGTACTTGCTGCGGCTGCGGTTGCTGCTGCACCTTTTGAGCTTGCTGGGCCTGGGCCTGTTGAAGGTGCTGCGCTGCTTGGGTGGACTGGGCCGACGGAGGTCGTTGTATCTGCTGAGCTTGATGCTGGGGCTGCTTCGGCACCTGCTGCGTTTGGGGGGGTTGAGGCGTGTGCTGTGCCGCAGGTTGAGCTCGAACCTGGTGTTGCTGGTGCTGAGTATGCTGCGGCTGAACATGTTGCTGCTGGCCATTTTGTTGATGCTGAGCGTGATGCTGCTGCTGCTGCTGCTGGTGGTGATGATGCTGCGCTTGTTGTTGACCATGGTGCTGCTGGTGGTGTGTTTGTTGGTGCTGACCGGTCTGGGGCTGCCCATTCTGAGCAGCAGCCGCAGCCGCTTGCTGTTGCTGTTGCTGCCTCAGCAGAGCAGCATACTGGTGCGGGCTGGTGGTGGCTGCAAGGCCATTAGCAATACCAGGAGAGGTAGCACCTCCGCCTCCGGCGGCCGCATTCATAGCGTTCTGCGACATGGTCGTCCTTTGTGCAATCATCAAGCGCGTGAGGTACTCTGTAGCAGCTTGACGGACCTGCTCGGGCGTCAGGTTCGGGTTCTTTGCCCTGTATTGAGCCTCTAGGTTGTTTAGCTGCAGTTGAATGCTTGCAGGCACCTGGGTCAGTGGCCGAGGTGAACCTGATGCGCCATTGGGCATGTGAAGGCCACCAGCTGGAGGTGTTGACACTCCAGCGCTATTGGCACTGTTGATTGACGCCATCATGGCTTGAGCATTCGCATAGATGCTCTGTTGGTTGACGCCGTTGGCGCCGTTGACCCCATTAACGCCGTTCACCGAAGCAGGTCGCATGTTGGGGGGAGAATGAGATTGAGACGCATGAGAGGTTGGTGTACCCTGGTGCATCTGCTGGGCCTGCTGCTGCTGCTGCTGCTGCTGCGGTTGTTGATGCTGCTGCGGTTGCTGTGGTTGTTGATGGACCTGTTGGGCTTGCTGCTGGGCCTGCTGCAACTGAACAGCTTGCCGTTGCTGTTCCGAAATACGGCGAGCCTGAAGCATGAGATTGACGTCGGGCTGCGGATTGGGCATCGGCATCCTATGCTGGGCCTGCATTGCTGCTTGCATTTGCGTTTGAGGCACTCCATTCATTTGCATGGCTGGAGGTACAAGCCCGCCCATTTGGGCCGGAACGCCGCCCATATTGGCTGTCGGTGCTTGCATCGGCATACGACCTCGGCCAGCCTGTCCCGGTACAGCGAGTTGATTGGGCATGTTGGAACGGGGAACGTTGCCATTGACCTGCGCCGCGGCGTTTGGCTGCACCTGGGCGGCACCGGGAGTTGTTGCAACTTGAGCAGCGACTTGACCTTGACGCGCTTGCATGGCAATCCTTCTTTGAGTCTCCTGGCGCTGGTGGAATTGGGCCACCTTCTCGGCGAGTTGCTGGTCCCGCTCCCACCTCATCAAGCTGTAGTCTCTCGGTGTTTTGGTAGGGCCTCTGGGCTGCGCAGCCTCGTTGGCCTTGCGCATAGCGGCCATCTGGGTGGCGTGCTGCTGCTTCTGAGCTGCAGTCTCTCGTTTCTTGGCCAACTTCCTCATGGCATCGATCAACGTCAAATGCTTCTGATTGCGTCGCCGCTCAACCCTCAGAGGCGTTGACGGTCTGCGCCTTGCGACTGGCGTCGCGGGCGTTGTCGAGCCAGCGGCTTGTTGCTGAGCGATCTGGTTCTGCTGCATGATGACGCGGTTGGCAGCATCAATCCTATTCTGATATGCTTTGAAGTACTGAGTCTTTTGCATATCTGTAGGGAGGCCTTCAAGGTTGATCCAGCGCTCGAAGCATTCCCATGGCGTCCTCCGCTCTGCCCCGGATGTGAAAACAGATCTTGGAGTGAGGAGACTGGAGATGAGTGACCAATTGTACGAGTACTCGCGAACTAGACTCCTCAACTCGTCGTCCTCGGGTAAAGTCCACTGTGACGGGCTGCGGCACTCGTAGAAGCTCTGCATCGGCATCTGATACTCTGCAGGGGGTCTAAACTGATGGCCCGCGTGAAGGCGATCCCGGATTGACTTCATTTCAGGATTGAATAAAGCCACGTTGATGTTCTGCGGCGGCAACTTCATTTTCTTGGTAGGTTGAGATCCGAACACTACCTTCTCATCCTCGTCTTCTTCCTCTTCCTCGTACTGGTATCGGCTCCGCTTCCTTGGGGGGCCGTCCGATGAAAGCCGCATCTCGCCTTCGACATATTTGCTGAGTGGAAGAGCGGGGCGGCGCCAGTGCGCGTCGGGATCAAACTCAGGGCCAGTGAAATCAAACGTTGGCACTTTGAGTGGCGCTCCGTACATCGGAAGCTCCTGCAGCAGTTGGTCGGCGGCCGCAGAACTGCGAAGCTCAAACACAACGTCGTCCTCTTCGAGAGCAAATATGGCAGAGGGTGCGACGGTCTCAAGAACCTCCTCACGTAGTTCGTCGACGTGCTCGGGGGAGTCGTGGTCTCCAGAGGGTACCAACTCAGGTGTTGCTTGGGCATCGGCAGCATCCAACGTGGCGTCGATCATTGATGTGTCAGCCTCAGTGTCAAGCGGCTGGGGCTTCGGCGGAATATAAGCTGGAACCTGAAGGTCTTTGCGTTCTTCCTCGGTCGAAGCAACCCATTCCGCGCAAGCATGTGCAAGATTGCGAGCAGCAGCGAGCTTCCACTTCTTCTCTTCCCTGAAGTCCGTCCTCATCCACTTCATCTCTTGGAGCAAGACATCCAAGTGGGACTCGGGACGCACAGGTTCCGGGCATCTCTTGGGCTGCCGCAGTGACCATTTGTCGTGCTGCTGCAGATGATAGACGCGCCGGAGCACTCGGCATGCCTGATTATCTTGAATGGCCACATAGGCATCTGGGGTGGAAACCGTCTTGTGGGATTGGTTAAGGATCACTTCGATAGGCTTCATCCACTTTGACGTCTGAGTAAAGCCTTGAACAAAGAGTGGAGTGAAGTAGTCGTCCGTGGGAAGGAAGCTTTGCTTCTGCTGACTGGGCACCATAGACTTGTCGGCGGATCGCTTGGTTTGCTTGCCAAAGACTACCGCAGAAGGTTTATTCTTGGCTTTCTCTTTCTCCTTCTTCTTGTTTGCAAAAATCTTCGGCCTGTTTGGTGACTGAGGTGTAGATGTCATTGGTGTAAGCTGGCTGGGGGCTGCTTTGACGTCCAGATCGGTCCGAGTCTTTGTCTCTCCCAATATTTCAGCAACAGACTTCTGTCTTAAAGCGCCTGACGAGGTTCGAGTAACTGCTCGCTCTGGATCCTGGGGTGTCTCCGATTGTGCTTGAGATAGGGTTTTAGCCTCTGCTGAGCAGGGTTTAACGGTATCTTGGACCTGGACGGAAGCTTTTTCTGCTGTTTGGGTACTGGCGGGCGGATCCACGTCCATTTTATCTGCGGGTTGTGACTCTTGACTGTCTGGGATCTCTTTGGCTGCAGCAGGCACCTTTGGCTCAACTGTCGTAAGGGGGGCATCTTGAGAAATGGGTTGAGTAGAGGACGTCATCAGCTCTGGCGCATCTTTTACAGGTACAACGGACACAGCAGGAACGGTAGGTGGCGACGGCTGCTTCGGGATGGTTTCAACTGGCAGTGGTGCTGGCTTAGAGTCCATCGCCATGGACTCTTGGAGAAGCTGGGCCTCGGGCCCGTCTGGAATTCTGCCATTGAATGGGTCGGCATCAGGAGAACGCACAGTATCGGAATCCTTTG
Source organism: Colletotrichum zoysiae (assembly GCA_030867305.1). Lineage (NCBI taxonomy): Eukaryota > Fungi > Ascomycota > Sordariomycetes > Glomerellales > Glomerellaceae > Colletotrichum > Colletotrichum zoysiae. The sequence goes on along the minus strand of MU842952.1, from coordinate 9,797 downwards.
CTTCTTCGACCCTATCCGCTGCATCGGCCTCACTTCGACCCTCCGCTGGTTCCACATATTGAGGCCCTTCGTGATCGGGGCTGGTATCTGTGGAAACATCGTGAACAGCAGGGGTCGCGGCTGTTTGTGTTGTCGAGCCCGGTGAAGAGAATCCATCCGCGACCTTGGTGGCATCTGACTGCAGCTTCACAGTAGGAGGGTTCGTATCATCCGTTTTCTTTGCATCTGGGCGGGGAAGCAGTTGAGCAGCCGGCGGTTGGGGGGCCACCGGCGGCGCATCGGCTGGCCGAGACCCTGCCTGCTTGGAAATGCCAGCAGTGCGCACAGGAGAGAAACCTGGCTTCTCGGCAACATCGGCATCTGCAGCCTCACCAACTTCCTCTCGTGATGCGTGGAGAGGATCATTCGTGGGAGCCGCCGCTGGCGATGGCGAAGTGACTGAGACGGGCACAGCAGCGGGTTTGGCAACTTCGGGTCGAGCCGAAGTCGCTGGCGTCGCCACAGCAGATACAGGCGTCGGGGGCTTCGGCGGAAGCGATGAGGGAAGAGTAGAGCCAGTGAGTATTCGAGGCGACGGTGCGACGCCGTTCGTGTCGCTGGTTGCAGCTACAGGCTGTCGTTGAGACGGCGCAGTAGTGTTCTTCGTTTGCAATTCGGTCGACGCATTTTGCTTGGCGGGAGGCGCGGGCGCAGTTTCGGGTGCGAAAAGGCCAGAGTTATCGAGGGAGTTCCGCAAGACATCGTAGCGCAGTTGAGGCCGGGCAGGAACATTGGCTTCGTTGAGCTTCCGCCCTCTGTAAGTCGTGTAAGCGACGAACCAGCAGCAAAGGCAACCCGAAGGCGACCAGGTCAAATAAAAGGATAGAAAAAAAGAGAGAGAAGCGTGACAAGCCAGGGAGAACGTACTGTGAGATGTCGCACGTCTGCAGGAATTGCAGTTCGGCTGCTGAGGTGGGCGGCGCGTCCGGGTTCGCAAAGTCGTTTGTCGGGAGTGCATCGCTCTCGGTCGCGACAGCGAAGAGCTGTCGGAGCTTCCGCTTCCTCGACGTTACAATTGAACTAAAAATTGTCAACACCGCAAATTTGGTATCGCTGAGCTCGCAAAAATGAGCTCTATCGAACGGTGCAATTACTTACGAATATTCATCGCGTTTGGATCGCAAAAGCCTGGAGCGGTCGGCAGGCCCGACCTCAGTCATGTCATGAGCTGCCGCGACATCCGTTTTGGGGGAAAACGGAGTGTCGACGATATTTTCCGGGCGTCGTAGGGATGAAATCAACGATCAAAAGTGATGGAAAGGGTGGTGTTGGGTGGTGGCAATTGATCGCGATTGAATTCTATCGTGGATGGTCGACCAGAAATTTGTCGGTCTACGGGCGCCGCTGAACGAGTAGGTGATTCTGGAAGTCACAGGCCGGATGGGCAGTTGCTAGATTGGGGGGGGTTGATAGAAAAGATTTGTTATCGGATTAGCTGGGCACTGTACCAGCGATCGCCCACCCTTAACAGGTGAAAGTAGACAAATGGGTGGCGCAGAGATGGAGGGCCCGGGGGGGCGCAAAGCAGAGAGCACAGTGCGCGCAATCTCTCTTGCCAGGTAATCTCTCCAATGGGGAGGGACGCCTGGACCAGGCCATCCAACTTTTTGCAGCGCACGCTTCCTTGCAGGTAGGTAGGTAGGAAAAGGTAGGTACCTACCTACCCACCTACCTATGCTACCTACCTGCCTAGGTACGAATTATGGAAGAGTATCCGTACCTTTCTGTTGGGGACCCTACCCTGAGAAGGGTATATGATACGTGTGAGCTCTTCTCATCTCTTGCACTCAGTCTAATCGCATGCAAGTCCTGCTACACACACATACAGAGTACTTGAGTACGCATCTTGGAGGCTTCCAATGAAGCGATATGCCTGACGTGTAAAACACACGAGATGCATATCTCGCTGATTGTGCTGGTTGGCGACTCCTGCTTGTGAATCAGTCAGTACCTATGTGCGTGCATGCATGCATGCTACGCCGCCATGCCGCATTCGTCTAGACCAACCCATTTTCTCAGAATGTTGTGTAGTCTGGCATCCAGTCTCATCGGCATCCCTGCTCTGGTGGCATTCCCAAGGTGCATGCATTTTCCGTTTGCTGTTTGCTTGAACGCATTGCAGTGCAAGGATGCCAGGGGGGGGGGTACCTTTGTACGAATCTGGATCTCACTTGATCTCCTCTCCGGCTGCTTCCCTCATGCTGGGCTTGCGTCCATCTCGACTCATGCCCTTTTCGAACATTCTGTTGCAAGAGCTAGCTAAGCCTGCAGCCGCCAGGCTATCGATGCGGGCCATACTTGCCTGGTCTCTTCTCTCAGGAGATGCACCTACTTCTAACAGATATCCACGAAGCGAATCTGAACACAAAGGTCGCTCTCGTAGCCATCTCCATCAGCCAGGTGGAAGCGTGCTTCCTGCACGAATCTCGATACCGTCACTCGACGCACTTCGATGGCACCCTGGTGTCGTCGCTGCATAAATTGCTTTGGAAGACGCGCAGGATCGCATTGGCCGCGATGCAATCTTATCTCGCTCGAGGATCCTATTTGAACGCGGTCGCCTGCGGAACTACCCAACAGGGCAAGATTCGCCAAAAAACCGAATCACTTGATTTGTTGTCCTGCGACGATAGGAGCTACAGACTTGCAACCGCTGGCGTATTGAAGCCCGAACCAGGATAAGACTGAGGGTACCTGAAGACATGAGTCGAGGAATTCTGCGCTTTGGAGCGCTCGTTCCAAAATAAAAATAATAAAAATCCTCACCAGAGAGCCCAGCGCAATGGACAGCTTTCGAGGCCCCGCCACGGAGCAGTTTCTCCAAAACGGAGGTTCGTGAGTTCCGAGTCGAGTCAGTCGCACACCTCAGAATGGTGCCCTTGCAGAAATTGGTGAGTGACTTTTGAGAAAAACTTGTCGAGTTTTCGGGGACGTGCAACATCGGGTTGTTTTCTACCTACGCAAAGGAACATGACAAACTCATCTTATCATGGCCTTCCATCGTTGACGGGTCCTGTCGAACCCTGCCGGGAAAGGGAGAAGAAAAATGCGATTCGAACGCCCAGTATCCGTACTACCGTGGGAAACGAAACCACAGCGATGCCTTGGTCGCTGCGCTTAGAGCGTTTATTGGCCGGAGCCTGTGCCCCCCGTCGACGAAAAGGCTCTTCAATGAGGCCTCCTGGTGGCCGTTGTGAGGTCGCTGAATGACTTTCTGAATGATGTCGTAAGTGAAATGTTGTCGAGACTTTGCCGTCGTAATTGAGAAAAAATGTTTAGCAATATTGAATTCTTTGAGTCTTCGGATGTGAGAGTCTCGCTCTAGGTACTCGGACAGGCGTGGAAGTGAAAGGCGAGCGAGGGCGCTGATCATCTGATCTGTTTGGTATGACCTACCTAGCTGCCTACCTTCCCGCCTGGGGATGCGAGTGTGCTTTTGCCAAGACGTCGCATTCCCTCCGAGTGAGAACCTTGACTTCCAAACGAAACGGCCCAACAGGGAAGGGAATCGAATTGCACTGCCCAAAACCTCGGATGCTGGGTGAAGATTCGACGAGGTCATCAGCAACCAGGTATGTCTCGACGTCCCGGTTTTGGAGACTAGACGAAATGTGTGAGTTCACCAAATTGCCAAACGGAGAAAATAAAACGCATCGGAATGATTCCAGTGTGCGTGATACCATTCCGCCCGCCCCCAATAACAAGGCCGGACTTGAGCCTTGGGGTATTCCTTTGCATAACGTTAAATCCTCCAAGTTATGCAAGAACAAACATCGGATTGGTCGGTGTGGATAAATGCCGACTCGGGTGTGACATCACGATCCCGCCCTGTGCTAGTACCTCGACTAGGTAGGGTCAAGACGTCACTGGCCAATCCAGTCTTGCACCTGCTAGATATCTCCATCGTGTCGTCTTGTAAAAGTGTCATCACCAACAAGAGTTGTAAATTAAATAGTCTACATACCACCGGACAACCTGGAGTATAGTACGGTGTTCCCACATTTGGCACTGACCTCTTTCTGGAACTATCCGGCCGGTGGTACATATTGGTACGAATATGGAACTCTACGACCCTCATTAACCTGGGTATGCAACCAACCTGCCTTGGTCCAGCCTCTATCCTCTGAACAAAGTTTCCCGAGTGTTCCGTCCGGCCATGTTACAAACCGTGCTCCCAAGGATCCCACATTGAATAAATAGACCTTCTGTCCATGTCTAGTTGACATCTAGACTAAAGATATATTAACTTACCATCGTGGCCATTGATCCATTTTGATCCCACATTAATTAATCCAGCATCCCTGTCACGCCCATCAAGATGTCGTTCTTCGGTTTTGATCTCGCCCAGAAGGGTCTTTCACTCTACACCGTGAGTGAAACTTGATCGTGTGTGATGCGACTCAAGCTAATCCATGGCGCGTAGGTTCCGGCAGCCTTTGTGATGGCCATGCTGCCAAATTTCTATGCCGCCGGCTCATCCGGACCGCACTACGACCCTTGCAACCCACGGAAGCTGCAGAGCGCCGTCGCCGCCGACGACAAGCTGGATAAGATTGTAAGCACTTGCCCAAACTCTGCATAGTTCCGGGCCCGTTCAATGATTAACGTGCCTCCCGCGAACTAGAAAAAGGCACGCATACTCCGTGCCAAGGCCGCGTCCGAAAACGGGCTCGAGACGCTCGGGTTCTACGCTGCTGCCGTCGTGGCCGCCAACGTGGCCGGCGTCGACGCTCACGCTGTCAACGTCCTCACCCTGGGCTACATTGGCTGCCGAGCTCTGTTCAACATCATCTATGTGCGCTTGCAGGACAACCGCAACTTTGCCCCACTGCGAAGCCTTGTGTGGGGGGGCAGCATTGTCATCACCTTGACACTGTATATCAAAGCCGCTGCGCAATTGGCGTCTTCCTAGATCCTCCCATCAGGACACAGCTTTTGGCCTAACTGATTGCTTGTATAATCATTACCAGCCCATGGTTGCTCGCCTTAAACATTGTTGGGTCTACACACATGAAACCCCCCTGTATACATATCTGCTAGGTTTCACTTGTATTGATGTTCCCTCGCGACGATGAAATCAATGAGGCCTGCAGCCAACTAGTTTGCCTGACAATGTTCCGTCGGGACGCACGATCCAGCGGCAACGTGATACCTGAACAACGGCAACTAGCATTCTACAAACACGGGAAGCCATGTCGTCCAACATTGGACTGGATGAGGATGGCCAAGTTGTCAGGAGGCCTGTCGCCATATCAGTACGTAGTGAGACAATTGTATTCGTAGAATGTCCCCTTCTTCAGCCCTGAGTTTCTATGGATAACACACATATACATACTCTCTCACTCTCTCTGAGTGTGTATGTATTAAATTTTACTTTTTTGAGTGCTTCGGCTAGATTCTATCTCTGTTACATACATCCGTCTTGTGCGACATGTCGGACTGGCCACGAAGGCGAATCTCGTCACTCAAAATGAGCACTTTCCCTCTGATCTTCGCTTCTCCCCTCTTCTAACTTTTGAAAGAGGAGACAAGGGGGCCAAAAACGCGGACGTACTTACTGGACCTTGATGATTCATTGCAATCTCATCTGGAGAAGAAAAATATCCCTCTCCTACCCTTCTAACATATAAGAGAGACCCCTCGTTGGGCAATCCGGACAGGAGCAAAGCTTCTTTTCTACCATCAAGCTGCCCTCACTTGCAATATTCTTCCTTTTTTTTTCTTCCTCTTTTCTTTCCACCCAACTCCCACCTGCCTCGACGGGCAAGGTCTTCATCAACTTCTATTTCGCGCCGTCGATTCCCTTCACAGCTCTCCAAGTTTCCATCTCCGACAACCGACCAAATATTCACAGACCTCAATATCTTTTTTACAAATTTGGTCTTCCGCTTCGGCGGGTTGCTTGCCCAGGAGCAAGAACGGCAGTTCGCATGTGGTTAAAAACGACACCATACAATCGTCTCTGAGCCCACACTCGTCCGTGCTATCGTTCACGATGCGGGGCTCAGTTTCTGCCCTCATCATTTTCACAATCACATCGATAGCTCTCGGAGCTGTAGTCGCAGTCGCCGCCTTCAAGGGTAAAAATGTCGAGTCCTACGCTGCGTCTTCGTCAGACGTCACGACTACCATCACTAAGATGACGGTCACACCGGCAACCACCTCTGTCGTTCTTGAGATGAACCCTCTCTGGACCATCAACACCGTCAATCCTGAGACAATCGTGATCAACGTCAGAACAGATCGTCCCACAACCACTGCCGCTGTTGGTGGTTCCCGTACTGCTGAATGCAGCGACGAATGGCGCCAGGGCAGCACCCCCATGTGCACCTACGGACCTGGTTTCGCCGGCCGGGATCCAGTCAAGGCCCATACCTCCAACGATCTCACTTCAGTAGGAAAATACCCTGAACCCGCCCTGGTTGGAGACCGCGAAGATCTCAAGGCTCTGAACAAGAAGCAGTACGTTGCATCTGTTCCCATGGCTGCCTCGTCTCCCGCTTCTATCGACTGCAAGTACAAGTATTGCGATGGTCAAACCCAATATTGCATGTACTGGGCCGGCGTCACTGGCTGGAACCCATCCCTCGGCCCGGTTCCTGGCATGACACGCACCACTCTCGGAGCTTGCCAGGTGCCCGCAACGGAGTTCACAACTTACAGCTCGGTTCACACTACAAGGGCGCCGACAAAGAAGCGCGTTTGCAGCACCGAGACATCTAGCTTCTGAATATTGCCCGTGTAGCAGACATATCATACGCAGCGACTCGCGAGACACAAGACTCTCGCATGCAAGGCGTCTAGGTTGACGAGGCTCACACGGAAGGGCTTTGCAAACGACATGGCGGAGAATATGACAGAAACCCGGTCTGGGATAAAAAGTTGGCATATGAAACCAAATACTCTGGGTTACCAATTTCCTTTTCCAAGGTTGCAAGAATGATATGTACTTAAGGTTAGGTTATAGCTGTTCATCGAGTCTACCATCCACGAGCACTGCTATGGAATAAACTTCCGGGTTTTCCCCTTTACGCAGCTGCGTTGGTAAATGTCAGCCGTTGGCATCCTGGTCGATATCATTGAGACCTACCTGGCCCAGTGACAGAGGTGGTGATTGAGCCGTCCTCGACGTAGACACCGGAGAAATAAAAGTCCTCGTTGCTGTCGGAGTAGCCGCTACGAGGCAGCTCGAGAACACCCAGGTGCCAGTCCTGGCCATTGGACGAAGTCGAGGCAGATACCGGGGCTACAACCTGCTGCAGGGGCGCGCTGCCCTCGGAATGCCAGAAGCCAACACTTCCGCTGGAGAAGTTCTGCACCGTACTGCCGTCAGCCTTTGCCTCTCCGAGCTACGCCTACGGTCCACCCTCGTCAAACCATCACGGAGGAGGATACAAAGGAGCGCCCGTGGGCGAACAGCGCGACAGAAACTGGACTCACAATTTCATAGGCAACATTGTGCCACACATCCGGCTTCCATTCGGTCTTCCAGAGACTCCTACCCTGCACCATGAACTGCAAGTTGTTGTTGCTGGTGCCCTGCTCGCCGCTGATCCATCCGCTCTTGAGCTCGGTGAAGTGGCTCTCGAAGAAGGCGATCTGGTGCTCGCGGAAGACGCTCGGCGCGTTGGTGTCCTTGCGCGAGATGCTGAAGTGGTACCACACCTTGCCAGACGCGATGGCGGCCTTGGTCTGAGGGATGAGCTCGGTACGGCGCATGTTCTGGCCGTTCCAGTAAGCCGTGCTGTCGAGCGTGATCTTGACTCCCTGTTTCGAGGCCCCGTCGCTGGGGTTCTTGTACGAGGGCGACAGGTTGACGTACTTCGCCACGTCGCCAGAGCCGTGGATGTAGTACTGGTAGGGGCCGACTTGGTTGGACCAGGACCAGTTGTTGAGGTCCGTGGACGAGGAGAGGTCGTTGAAGCGGCCGTCCCAGAGGACCTTGGCGGACGCGAGGGGTAGGAGGGTCAGAATGGCGGCGGTTTTCATCTTGGAAGCTTGAGTTGGTGAACTATATGGGGCGAGCGTTGTTCAGGACCCGGATGAGAAACGAGAGGGTATTGATTGATCGCAAGACGGGCTCATCCTTTATATGTCGTTTTCGGCAGAGAGGATTCGTGCCGGAAACTCGGGACGGAAGAATCACGACATTTGGTATCGTAGATTGCGAACACATGCGAACGACTGGATACGGCGTTCGATCGTAGTAGATGACGAGCAATATAAACTGAAGTCGGGCGGGCCGAGAAGCCAAGGAATGGCAGGGGGGGGACAGCAGGCCTTTTTATTCACGTCACATTTCGGCGGACACCACCCTCCGGCTCTTAGTACCCTCCGCAAAGGTTGATTTGGGGGAGCTGGGCGAACACAGGATTTAGCCGGTATGGAATTGAGAGCCTCCCACCCCCTCCACAGAATCGGGGGCAAAGAGAAAAGGGGGGAGTGCGTCCGTTTGGATAATAGCATCCTCGTCGGAGGCGAAACTTTCAGCACGGCAAATCGTACGGGAAAATCTGGAAGCTTTTATTCCAGGATGTTTAAAAGGACGAGACGCCACAGAAAGTGCTTGGGGGAGAGGGGGAGCAACCCGTTGCCAAGCAAAGCTTGTTATAGTGCCAGTCCTGATACAGCCAAATGACCAGGCCTCGTAATCCGGGGGCACAGAGTATGGCGATGTCGGGGAATACGTCGCAAGGGTTACATTCGGAAAGAACCAAGGCGTTCTAGGAGCCAACAAACATGATTGCATCTGCGAAGGCCAGCGAGTTGGATTGATCATGGCAAGTCAGGTGCCACCGATTCGACTTTCGGGTCGAGGCTTAGCCTTCTCCAGCATCGGAGGTGTCAGCTCAGGTGATATAGAGGGCTGTCAGATTCACATCGTGCCGGATGCCTTGTTTCCAGCGACGGGAGCGCGAGGATTCCGCTTTAGCTGCAGCCCATGGCGACTACCATATTCTTGCCAAACAAGATGGGCCAGTAGTGGTTTCGTTCGCCGGCCGTGGCTGATCCTGTTGCCGGCCACGGTGGAAGTAAACAAAATGTGCCGCCTCATTGGGATACACTTGCTTTAATTTACACTTGTACAGTGCTAACTGTACTTGACCACTCAGAGAGGGATTAGAACAACAACTTACACTACCTTAGATGCGTGCTTTTCTTTTCTGGTTAAAGTGTACTCGCTGCGGCCCATGGCTTTCGAATCCTTATGACTCTTGGGCTCGACCTTTACAATCGAGGACGCCGCCTGTTTTATAGAGGGCCGCGAAGTTGATGCCCCGTGTTCCTGTACGATGTACATCGCTAGATACTGTATTGTTAGGCCGTTGACTTCGGGGAAAAGGAAGCAGAAGCTCCTCGACAGATAGCGGCCCTTACAAGGAGCTCGAAGAGGAAAAGTTGCCCCTGGTATTTGTGCTCATTTGAAGCCTCCCTGCCTTGGGTTAAACTGAGTTCTCACTAACAATGTACTTGAAGTTGGTGGAATGATGAGTATGGCGAATTCGACAAAATCATTTGTCAAGTTCTAGTGACCCCCATTAGTCTTCAATGTATCCACGCTCTGTGACAGGTCGAGTATTGGCTATTAATGGATGATGCGTTGAAGAGCACAGAAGTAACCTCGATATCGAGGTTCCAGGAGGGGAGAAACTATCCTGTCAATGAGATACACGCGATGAAAAAGAATGAAAACATACAAGGAATTCCAATAGCTTGAGCTTCTTCTTGGTATTGTTCTTCATACTAACATGCCCCCC